>JAYRBW010086448.1:0-22301 GCA_036023295.1 Invenusta paracnida
GGTGAGAGGGTCCCTGGTTCAAAGCTTACATTCTACTGACGAGACCCAACCAGGTCGAAACCGGTCTAGAATTAGCTGTGCTCGATTGATCTACTGTGTTCTCTGTTTGTTTCTTCATTATATAATTCACTTTATAATTTGTCGAAAAGATTTTAAATCTTACATCGAGAAGAAAATACAGAGGAAAAACAACATTTGGTCTAAAAGTATCTAACATCAAGTGCATATTTTGAAAATCAGTTTAAATAAATGTGTTTGATATTCGACATATTTAAATTGAAGGATGTTACTTTCCTGAATTATTATTTAATATTAAAGATGTGACTTTTAGTTTTTTTTACATTTTTATATGTAAGAAATTGTCATTAACAAATGTGCGCTCAAATTATGATATTTACTGATATCGAAAAATGTATGCAGCGCATTGGAGTCAAATAATCGATATTGAATATTTTGTTACACGATGCTAACTGCAGTATCGAGCTATAATATAATTACTTGTGTAGAAAACATGTTTTCTTAACAAGTATGCATAACGTTTAAATCTATTTCATATTTCGAGTATTGTAAATATTAAGAAACATGTTTTCTATATAAGTTTTAGATACTGCCTTCAGCAGTGCATATGATTAATAAATTAATACTGATTCCCTTAAATATTCATAATTTAATTGTAATAGTCTAATGAGAAGACATTAATCCATATATGTCAACGCTCAAAAGCCTGATATGAATTATAGGTTTAGTATAGTTTTTAAATATCGACTAACTTATTATTTATTTTACTTTTAATACGAAAGTAAACACAATTATATGCTTAACAAATATCTATAAATAAATTAAAAATGGTTGATATTTTTCTAAATACACATTATTTCAACATATATATATTCTTCGCATCTTTATAAAACAATTTCACGTCTCTATAGTCAGATAAAACCATAAAGTACATACCATATCGAATAAAATAACTTAAGAATTACTTTTTTGGATCGAAATTATAGCAAACATTAACAATTTTGATAAACAATTTTTTTCTATGTTTCATAAACTATACATATAAAGAAACCTTAAATATAAGACCACATTAATTCATATTGTTCCATCAACACAAAAAGCAGACTTCGACGAGACACAGAACACTTGCCAGCGTATGTCAACAAAAATTTAAGGACAAAAGTTTGTCATGTCTATACCTCCTGTCCTAGAGGCAATTGAATTGTTAAATCAACTTTTTTAGTTAACACAAAAAACTTTCTTCTGTTACTTCACATATTACTGCTTTCTTCTGACTTTATTTAGTTCTAATTCAATAAATTATGCACATAAAACGTATAATGACTTGACAAAGTATTATGTATCTATCTAAATATATTCGATAACGAATATGAGCGATTATGGTTGCTTTTTGAGGTGGTTATTTTTCGATTAGTATAATTATCGCAAATATAATCTTAATCTTAATAGAAGTATTTTTTTAATAATCGAATAACAGAAAATCGCTGATAAAATAGTTTTTACAGCAAGAATTGATTAGATACAGCAGCTCTTATCAAGTAAAGAATAATAAAAGATGTAGGATAAGATGGATATAGACACTGCAAATGAAACACGTATCGCTCTAATTCATAAATCTGCTACATATTCTCCCTTTTTGTTTCATACAATTACTTTTTAAACTTTGTAATGCATTATTGCAAAATTAACAAAATTGTGTTACAAAAATTATTCATTTTAGTAAAAATATCTCTAAAAATTGAATACGATAAGAACTAATTAGGATATATAAACAAAATAAGCGTAGATGTTTATTTGTTCTTGAATACTAAAGGATTTTCTATCAGCTATTTTTATAATTGTAGCAGTAATACATATATCAGGTAAATATTTTACAGGTGTTCCCACGGTTTTATTTTAAAAACCTTGAAACAGCACAAGGCACAGAAGAAACAAATATTAACTCAAACATTGAAACAAAATCATTTTTAAAATGGAATAATTATAAAATACTACTACAGTATTTACTAATATACCTATATAATATAATACGTATTTTAAGAATGACATTTAATTAATGCTAAAACAACCAAATTAAGTCTTAACTAATACTACTTTAAAATGTTAAACTTTATTTATCATATTATGTATCGAATGATTTATGAAACATATAGCTCTAAAGTCATCAAGTGATCTATATTTCTATCAAAAAATGTTGTTGTCATGTAGATTGAAATTAATCCATTTTCTCTGTAGATATTGTATATCATGTGGTGAATATTGTATACTTAGGTAGGTATATATTATAATTACTTATCAATATCTTAATTTTGTAGAGAAAACTTTTGAAATATATATATATATATATGCATCATATTATGTTGTCTGAATAACGGAAACAAATTTATCATCATAGAGATTTCAAGAATTGATTTCGAATAAATCCACTAAACAGTTAAACAAATAATTTTAGAAAAACATAATATATAATTCTAATATATTTATTATAAATGATGAATAACATTTAAGTTCAGTTCAGTTCAGTTACACACTTTTTAAAAGACAGGTTGGATTAAATACAAATAAAACGCTAGATAGAAATTTCGAAATTATTTCTAATTTACACTCATATAATTATAAAATAATTTTTAAAACTGAATAAGTTTATATATTTTTTTCAAAAAAAGTGTCTACACTTATGTTTTTTATTAATTTGCTAATATTTATTTAGCCACATAATCTATTTTGAAATTGAATTAAAGACAAAACAACAGCAGACGCGTAGCGTGGTCCTTATAAAGGGCTATTATTCGATTTATGTATAAATAAAAAATGTAGTACCTACAAACGCAATTGTAATAAAATTTGAAAGTGTACGTTATAATTTAAAAGATCAATAGTTATAGATATTGTATTCAGATAGATACAGCATAAACTGGTAAGATGAATTAAGGTATAGTATATGTACACAAAGGTCTTGAACATCGTGATTCCTAATATGTAAGGAGACAGACAGGTTATGGAATGCTGGAATTATGAAAGTCGCATACTTAAGTGTTCAATTGTGGCATAAATTTTAAATAGAGACTTAATTAGAGAGTAGAGTTCCAAACGTCTAGGATGCAAACAAGAATACATATTTTCAATTTCGTCAGTATTTATGGGATGTTCATAATGTATATAAAGCAACGCCAACGATGATAAGCGTTCTAGACACATTGATGCACGGATATAGATATTTTAATGTTTCAAAAGACTAGCACTCCGCTCGCATTCGCAAGATGTTTCTGGTAGAGTGCATGTTCACTGCAAGAGGGTGTAATTTTTGGGGGGAAATCACGATTGCAGTCTTTCATACCAGAGGCCAAAGAAGAAGAATTTTTCTCCTGAGGAACTTTTTCCTATCTGTATATAAGTAAAATTGAAGAATTAAAAAATGATTCGACATTGAATGTAACATGTCTAAATTTTAATTGAAAATAGGCATACAATGTTTTCCAGCAAAGCAATTTCGTATCAAAAAGTTCAGGCGAGGGTAAGTGATCTTCCGAGTACAACTTCATTGTGTCTGCGATATCAATTGAACCATGATACATGCACAAGACAGAGGGAACGATCATCAGAAGAGAAGCAGCTGCAAACAATAGTTCTGAAAATAATTTTAAAAATATTTTTGTTAAATTATTTAAGTATAAATTTTATCGTTTGAAAGACTACTAATATTTTATATTGTCAAACTTTATTAAAATTTACTTGAAAATCGCTGATCCATTTGAGTTATTATATGGTCCACGAAAGAAATTGCGATATTCAACTTGTACTGATCACAAATATTGTCACTAGGAGTATTTTTCCAACATGTTTGTCTTCCAACTTGGCGACTCCTTCCAGATTCAACACCAATTTTCAGGCCATACGAACTGCAGGATCATAGATGCTGGTAAGTCTCTCATCTATATCCTAACATTCGTTGTTGTAAGCTTGTTTCACTTCAAAAACCTGACGTAAGTAAATATATATATATAGAAAATGGTAATATCTAAACTCACATAGGGGACTTTCCCATAATATAATTTAACTTACTATAGCATGTGCTTCAACAATGTCTAAAGTAGAACGCTGCAGCATTGTTGTAATTCCATCAAGGTAAGATACATATTTGTAGATCGTCAAAAATATATGATGATGAAGTCGAATCGCGTAATTTCTTTCAAAATTTGGATGGCATCACTTCTGTTCTTTGTAACCCAACAAAATTTCTCCTCCTCATTTTCGTCATTTAAAACTGGTGTATTCTTCATCATGGCTTCCAAAGTCTCGACCAAATGAACGTAGACTTGGTAAAAACATTAATAGGCTGTATGCCTAGCTGCCCAACGTGTGGTACATAAATCAAGAAGGGGTTTTCTTTTTGAAGAATCTAGATTGAATCTGAGACAAGATTTAACGCGCACTTGTCCACTTGCGCACGGAGCCTAGCAGCCTCCGACACAATTAAATGTTGCGGCAACACTTTAAAATGGAGTAAAAAAATTAAATTCTACGAAAAGCTTTAATTTGTCAATATGAACGTATTCCCATTAAAGATAAAAACATGTAGGATGTTATTTTTATTACTGTAGATTTATTTCATTTTAATACAATAACTTACCAGTGTGTATAATATAATTCGAGAAGGAAAACACGAAGTGAAATAACTGTATTTAAGTCTCAAAGGAAACACGCAGTAAATGTGGTTCTTTACTGGTTTACATTGCAGTTGTCACATATGCGTCTCTGTAGGCTGTGCTCCCCGCACACAGTATGGTGGCACAAATCTCACTGCTTGTTATTCCTCTTTCTGGCGGATGGACTAATGTGTAAATTGCTCTGGTGCTGGAGGCTGGATGTTGGTGTTAGGGATGAGGTACTGCATGACCGAAGTATTGGAGGCATCTCTGACCCGTGGCTACTCTCTGTGCCATTTTAGGTGCTGTCAAATTCTTCGCCAATGAAGAGTTTCCGACTTCCATGGCGAGAGTCAGGGAAGGTAACTCTGTTATTGCGATTCTGTATTATCTACGCATTGTACGCTGCAATATAATTCAACATTTGGTCGATTATGCGCATAGTCAAGTGCGTCGTGCACTTTTTCACATCGTACTCCTTCATGCACCATATATAATATCATCATCTCAATACCTATATTTGTGCTGTTGTACGCCAAGATGCATGCATTTGCATCTGTCTCGGCCTCCATGTGCTCAGACGACAGACAGAACACCACTTTGAAATTTCACACAGCATGATGAGCAGGGGTAACGGCTGAGAGGGAGCAGTTCGGAGCAAAGAGAATGCAGGAGCCTTATTTACGAATTCACTTAACTTAAGTTTAAGTGTAAGTAAAAGTGAAGTAGTATTAATTGTAACTGGTAATTTCAACACTTTCACTTAAGTGTAAGTGAAAATGAAATATATTTGTAAATGATATTTTCGAAACTATACTTTACTTGCATTTAAGTGAATTTGGCATTTTCGAAGAAATTTCACTTGGAATTTATGCTGATAATTTAATATTATGTAAGCATCTTTGGCTTATTCAATATGCTAGTCAAATAAAAATCGTTCTACATTGTGCAATATAGTGAGTGACCAAAAATCCTGCCTCACCAACGTTGCTTTAATAACACCGCTCTCACAATCACCTCTCCAAGTCGACAGTTCGCAAACTCTCCATTCTGAGGGATGACGATCACGGACCTGCTATAGGAACATTTGCCCACGCCTTAGCACCATTCGAACATATATGGTCTGGAAAACAAAATGAAAAAACCTACTGAAAGAAATACAAACCCAATTTCAAATGTGCCAGAAGCCTCTTTGGCATAAACACATGTTGTCCCGGTGTCACAATTGTATGTAATATTGTATATAATAATTTTTAATTCCACTGAACCTACCATATTATTACTGTACAGTTATGGTTTTCAATTTATTACACATACATATTTAAATATATATATATATATTTGGTGATGGGGATGGGGATGGAACCGCTCTCATGATCGTCCAGATGGGTCTATAAAGACATTTTTGCGCTAAAAGTAGCAAAACATTATTTTCGGAAAAGTCACTAAAGCTTATATCTGAATTGTTCAGTAAAAATGCCAGTGAATATAGAAGAATGTATGCAGGAGTATGCAGGAATATACACTACGCAGCATGTATAATCCATGTATAATCATGGAGTTTTGACTCTTATTAATGCTGTATGCAGTTTAATACTACTATTCAGCTACACGAAAGCTTTAGCAAATAATGCTTTGAAAATTGACAGTAGTAAAACAGTTCTAGATATACAGGCAATACATTATATTTTGCAGACAAATTGTGTGTTAAAATTGTAAGAATATATATATTTGCTCTCGAAATTAATTTATTTAAAAAAATATATTAGTTTTAGTCTTCCTACTTACATTAAAATTAAAAATATGAAACAATTTTCATTTGACGAAAATTGACTACGAGATGTAAATGAAATCACTAAGAGTCCAACTCTACGTTTAATTAATGTTTATAATTATAATGTCTTGGTAATCATAATAACATTTTTAGTGCACAGTATTTCTTTTAAAATATTCCTTAGATTGAAAAATTCAAATTGTTTATGATTCAGTACATTCTGAATATCACATTTGGACATTTTGTAGAGAAGCGCATGTATTCAATCTATGTATGATAGTATTATATATATGTGATTTATAATGCAACCTTCAATATAACCTGCATGTATAGTGAAAGTCATACAGGTTTGCAAATTTGTATACTTTCTAAAGATACCGAACATTTTCTCGATGGAAAATTGGTACAAATGTAACATTTGTTCGTCAAATGCATTACACTTTACAAGTAAACATATGTATAGCATATTTTAATTTTCTGAATTTTTTTATCAATCAATACTTCCTATTTAAATAGAAAACTTTAATTTCAAATATTTTAAAGCCATGTAATATTATAGTTTATATGTGTAATTATATCATAGTACACATTATTATATGTGTCCAGAAATGCGGCATTCACAGTGTGAATATATATATTACGCAACATAAAAATATATATTTCGAAATCAATAATAAGTATACATACAATTCATTTAGTAAAGATAGTTATAATACATAGTTTACTCTAATAATTTTCTGTTTATAAAAAAACTTATAAAGTGGTAATTGTCAAGCAAAAAAATTAATAACCAAACTTTAAAAATCCACGAAACTAATAAATAAAACACATTATAAATAAGCATATTATTAAATTATAACTTAATTTATTTTTTAGAAGCATGTATTATAAGTATATATGCATAATTTCTCTATTGAATAAATTCATTTGAATAGCTTAGTTAAGTTTATCAATTGTGGAAAAGTAAAAATCATTTCCTTCCAAAATATATTCAATGTAGGTAGCATATTGCACATAAAATATACAGTTTTTTATGCAAAATGGGGCCACAATATATCCTCTTTTGTACTGTAAACGATCAAAATGTTTTTATATTATGGTTCTAAATGGTTCCCTACAAGTTTTCTAAAATGTCGTTAAACTCTTAAATTATTCACTTATGTTTTCTAAAAGTTCATTAAACTTCTCAATGAGTAACTAAAAGTTTGCTAAATGTTTCCTAAACTAATACGGCACTATAGCCAAAGTAAAAATAAACAATTACCTATAGAAACATGTATTGTGTTATATTATGTAGGATATCTCACTAATATATGTACTTGTGAACGTTTACATAAGTATATGGATGCATATCCTTTTACAGTCATTTTGGATAACCTGACGTCAATATAGTTAACATGCGCACAACCATAATTAAATGAGAGAACAATCGCAGCACGTGATTGGTCATATAATGCGTAATAATGTATATTACGTATAGTATCGGAAAGCGCACTCATTGTTTTTTTCTTTGCGACATATGTATGACGACTAGTTAAGAAATCAATGATGTTACTATGAGCGTTTTCCAAAAAGGGAATTGTTAGGAGAGCTGTTTTTGCCAGGAATACAAAACTTGTGGAATGATCTATTTTTTGTTGCACTTTAATTTAAAATCATCAAACCGAAAGATATATTTTAAAGTAAATCGATGTAGACTACAAATTTTAAATTAACCGGCGCATATAATACATAAACGAAGAAAGTAAATAATATTCATGCAAATAACTTTCTTTCAAACTCAAACAAACCATTTTATTGTTATATTAATTCCAATTTATCTTCGTGCTTCGATTTGGACACGGGCAGAGGCGTGTCGGAAATCAGATACATGACTTACTTAATTACTATGGTTACGTCGAGCGATTCGACTTATGGAATGAACGTTTCCTAACGAGCGACATCGGAAACATTAACGTTTTGAAAAACTCCCTATGAATAGTAGGCTTTGCTGTTGCAATTGTTCTTTTGTCATGCTATGTACATTGTAAACATAAAAAGTATCTTCATCATTATTACAATTAGTCATTTTCCTGTCCAGCCAAAATGTACTAAGGAAAGTCTGTTATTACCAGCCATTTTAAAGTAACCATACATAGATATTCTTGTGACTCCCATGTTTATGTCATTATTCCGTAAATTATCCTTGTTTTGTGTATAGTTTTCCTCTTCCTCACCATTCTCTTCGTCGTCGCCCAACCTCTCCCTTCTAGATATTTTGCCAACAGTTTCACGTACTTGGTTTCTTTAGATCTACTAGTGCGGGAAAGACTCCCTTTCAACTACCTAGATATTCAAACAAATACATGTTCAATATATTTTACTCTGATAATATATTTTAATGCAATTTAAGGTCTAAATAATATAAAAATAAGTCTTTTTACTTTTTCCATTACCACCTTTTACCACTGATAATTATAAAAGTTGATATAAATTCAGAGGTTTCCTGATTTAAACTTTTTAAATACGTTCACAAATTGTTCGTGATATCCTTCCATTTATGCTTCCATTCTTCCGGGAAATGTCGCATGACATCGCTAAATATTCATTAGCATTATAAGCCTATTTTTCGTTCTTCGATTTTTCAAAATAATTGCATTGAATGCTTTTCTGCTACTGAATTTTTGCAGCACTGATAAATATACAACAAAAGTTAATGCATTTATTATTCTATACAATTTGTAATTTTAAATGCATTATCCAATTTCTAAATAAGGACAAATAATGACGAGCATATTAAGGAAACTGATGCAAATTATTTTAATAATTGTTATAAACTTTTTTTAAGTTAGAAAATAAAAACATTAAAAATTAAAATTATTTCAAAACTAAAACGTAGAATTAATCGATTAGATATCATTTACATTTGCTTTGAAGAACTTAGATACAAATTCTACTAATAGTAATTATGATATTATTAATAATAAATGTATATTTCACATGTAGCCAAATGGTAATCGGGAGTACAGAGAATAATTATGTAATGCAGGATATATAAATATAAATATATAAATGTGTAGTATGTAAATTAGTTGCTTACAATAAGGAAGTATAAAGTAATTAATAATAATGCTTATGTTTTTATTACAATTATTTACTCACTTTTGATGGTACCGTATAAATATAAATTGACACTTTAATGCTTGGACTTGTATTAGTTACATCAATTGTTTTATATTTTATTTAACATAAGTACTCATTTAAAAAATAATATTAATTATGCCATCTTTCATTCAACAAAACACACATTTTGAACCAGATGAATTGTTCTATGTAAATATCTAATTTATACTGTCAATGAACTTATTAATGATCATGATTAATTGCATGAATAAAGTCGAGATCAGTATTCACTAAAGTTTTACACATTTTGATTAAAAAACAACAGAAAATATGTAATATAATTATTCAAAATTTGTTGTTGAGCAACTATATGACATTTAGTGTTGAAAAAATAATTTTTTATTAAAATATTAAACATTATAAGTTAAATAGAAGAAACAATAGAAAAATAAATGTTAAATTTAAAAAAAAACTGAGCAATATTTATTATATATGTAATATAGAATATACAAAGGAGATTTCAAGTTTATGATTAAGGAAGACATACGAATTATATATATAAATTCTATTTTGTATGAGTATATATGTACATATAAAATAAATTATTATTAAAAAATATACGCAAACATGATTTTTGTTTAAGTTTGTAAACTTATGATTAATTATAACATTTAATTGTTTATAATATGTATTAATTTATAATATACTCATATTTATATAACCAAAGACAAAGACAAAATTAAATTAAATTTTTAATACATAAGTATCTTTCTCGGCATATTTTCCTATTTGTGGAAATCGCCAGGAAAGAAAAAATAATACTGTTTATATTATAGATTGTTAAAATGAAAATTAATTACATAAATCAAATAATTAATTACTATAAAAGAATACAATTTCACGAATATACTAAATATTACAAATTAAGCTGAGTTGTCAATTGGAGAAGGTACCTGGATTATTAGACAATCTTTTATTGTTATCATTCACTTCTAACTCAGGGAGAGACAGCACGGGATGGTTTCGACCATATAGAGTAATTAAACACAGAGTGTTGACTCTTATTGATTTCATATACATCGCGCTGTAAATCGTCGTATATAAAAACGTTTTATTTTAATAAATTTTATGTAAATGGGTTACAAAAAAGTAGTATTAAATGTTTTGATTAAATTAAATTTAAGATCAAATATATATTTTCAAACAATTTTAACATGCTTAAGTTGTCTATAATAAATAATTAATTGCCTATATGCTTAAAACTTTTGTACAACATAATCTGTTTAACTACTGTCAGTTTTTAAAATATTATTTTGCAAAAGCTTTCGGGTATCAACATAGTAGTATTGAACTGTATACAGAATCAATACGAGTGAAATCTCTGTATATAATTACTCTATGGATGTGTGCCTAAATGGGTGTGTGCATAAATGGGTGTGTGCATAAATGGGTGTGTGCATAAATGGGTGTGTGAATAAATGGGTGTGTGCATAAATGGGTGTGTGAATAAATGGGTATGTGCATAAATAGGTGTGTGTATAAATGGGTGTGTGCATAAATGGGTGTGTGCATAAATGGGTGGGTGAATAAATATTTATTTTCGCATAAATTGTTATATGCAATAATTAATTTAAAACGTTTTATCTAATAACAGGGAAACAAATTTAAGAAAATGTTGAGAAGAATAAAATTGTAAAGTTTTTTATTATCAATATAGATTATTTTACGGTGTGGTAATATGTATAATCGTTTAACCAAGAACAAGAACATCAACGATTATCTTGTAAAATACTATACCAGTAAAAATCATTAATACAAAGGATAGCAGCTATTTATGAAAGCTAATCCATCAGACTATAAGACAGCTTTGAAAAACTCATTACTAATAGGTACTTATATTTGGCACAAACAGTATTCGAATAATTACAATCCTATCAGAATTTTGGCATATACTTAACTGACAAGTGTGCCTATTAATTATAAATTCCAGCCCGCTGTTCAATTCATCCCCAGACGACGAATGGGGCTATTACCAGGAAGGCAGTCCTTATTTTACGGGTTGTGTGGGTGAACTGGAAAGAAAGGTAAAAATAATCAGTTTACACAATGAATTAGGGAACAAAAATATATTAACATCTTTTTTAAGAATACCTTAAGTTGATCTATGCCTAAAACATTTTAAATACATGAGGAGTAGTATGTTTCGCTTTGATGTAATAAAAATATATATGAAAACATACTACAAGTAAATCTAAATTATGACAAGGTGGCTCAAGTTTATTCCTCATTGGCCGACAGCTGCACCAGAGTGAGTTCATAGCCCACCTAGGTGAAAAAGCTATAAAAGTCCTGGGTAACCTCATCAACTTCAGTTGGTCCAAGGCACACGTGCCGCTAGAATGGAGAACGGCGAACATCCACCCCCTCCTCAAAGACGGTACATCACCCAAAGAAGTCGTCTCCTACAGACCCATAGCACTACTTTCCTGCATTGCCAAACTCATGGAGTACATCGTAGCAAGCAAATTATCATCCTGGCTAGAAGTAAACAATAAGCTTAACCAGCAGGCTTCAGAGCCAGAAGAGAAATGACGGACCAATTTCTCACCCTTGTGCAATCGGCCTCTGACGGCATGCACTCCAACCCGCCGATCAAGTACACCATCTTAAACTGTTACGACTTCGAAAAGGCCTATGACAAAGTTTGGCACAGCAAACTGAAAATCAAAATGCTTCAACTAAAGAGATACCACCAAGATTCATCAACTGGATTTCGGCCCTCCTCACCCACCGTCTCTGTCAAACTACCTTCGACAGAACGATGAGTATGTAGAAAAATTCAAGTGCGGGCTTCCACAAGGTTCGGCCATCTCCCCGATACTGTTCATTATCTTCATCAACGACATCACGGACAAGCTCGAAGAAAAAAGGTTGACCAACCTCATTTCTGATGACTCAGCAATCTTGAACTTAAGTAATGAAGAACAGAATTGGAAAGAAGATGCATCAGAGAATCCAACTGAGACTGAGCAGAAGACAACAACATGAGCCTAAACACAACCAAATGTGAAACCCTAGTGATCTCCTCAGACATTAAGTGCCTAAATTGGAAACCGAAGGTTAATTCGCGATAATGAAATTAGAGTTGTAACAAATTTGAGATTCCTAGAGATCAAAATGGACGGAGGTCTACGTAAAACGAACATGTGAACACCATCTACGATAAGTGCATGCTGATCAAAATCCTCACAAAACTCAAATTCACTGTCTGGGGAAAAGAACGAGACAGCCTCCTGAGGATACAGATCTCCAATAGTGCCTGCAACAATTTAGAAAGCCTACAGTATAGAGTGGCTAGAGTCTTCACTTGTCTTAGCCAAAGCTACCCTAGAGATTTTTTTTCTAGCGGAAGCAGGACTCTAACCGATCGAAATAAGACTAAATGCATAGATTTCTCATCACCTGGGAAAAGTACAACAGGCAGGAAACTACCGATACCAGGGCATTACTCAAGAACAAGAACGCCAACATAAGACTAAAAACAAGAAAAAGCTGGCGCCACCTATGCCAAACCATTATCAGTAAGCACAACTTGCCGACGTTCTACAACCAATACCAGTCAACTGTGGTCAAATGACCTCCTTGGAAGGATTACAAACGCAACGTCATAACGAACACACAACTGTCCAAAACTATCTACCGCACAGACCCGGAAAACCCCAAACTTGAGGCATTCAACAACATAGTCAACAACTATGACAACTTCCCCATCCACATATACACAGATGGTTCAGCAGCAGAATCCAATACTAATGGTGACTTTAGTGTGGATATGTACAGGAACAACTCAGAAGGAGAAGCAATCTCTGGACCAGCAGGAAGCCTCTGCTCCTCTTTCGCAGCGGAGGCCTGCGCCCTCCTCAACGCTATCAAATGGGCCAAAGAAAACCACATCAAGGAATGCGTCATATTCACGGACTCTCTCACGAAACACATTTGAAAACGGTAATCCAAAACTGGAGCTTTCGCTGACCAAAATTTATGATAAACTTTTGACATGCAATACCAACATTATTCTTCAGTGGATCTCAGCCCACTGATGCATCAGAGGAAACGACAGGGCCAATGAGCTAGCCAAAGGTTGGAAGCGCCCAAAACCAATCCCAAACATCGATTACCCTGACATCCATGAAGGCTATCATCCCGCAGAAAATGTTCCCTGATCACCAGCTTATGTAAGAACACTCTGAGTCATGGGAAAGAATTTCAAACCGAAAAATGAAAGTCGCTGGAACAACAAGCAGCGGAAAATGTATGTTCAGCTCCGCTCAGAACACTCCATCCAGCTGAACAATCACATAAACAAACTTGAACCGTACACCCAAGCAAATTGCAGAAAGGGATACGACCTCAGGAGGAAATTGTGAACACATCGTCTTCAACTGCCCTGTACACGACAAAAAAAAGAAGAAATACTATTTTTGAGGAAGCGTTGACCTCCAACCCAGACGCTTCTTGGGAACTACTCAAGTCCCACTTAATGGTTCCCTGATAATCAAGCAGCAGCAGCTGCACCAGCTGAGTGCATTGAAGCAGCCCGAGGGGGCTTGCTTGGTTAAAAATCGGGTCTTCTGAATGACGCTGGGAAGACGGGAAGTAGAAGATCGCCCAAGTTGTACACGCTAGTAGTCCATAAACTAAGTTTATTCTACAAGTATACTTTCATGTTACTAAATTAGTATAGTGCATCTGCAACTATAAAACTGCGTGGTCGTAATAAAAAATTACTCAATCATTCTAAATTTATAATTTGCTATATTATATTAATAACGATAAAATATACAAATCCTTTTTATTAACACATCTTCAACAGAGAATGGATATCGGGGCCAATTTATTCACTATGTCTCTGGAACGAGCCAAACGAGTTGATTTTTTATTTCCACTGATAGAAGATCCTTTGGCAATTGCTCTTGTTGAGCAGTCCTCACCAGTAAACCTTTGGAGCTTCTTTCTGTAAGTGGATAACAAGTCTTATTACGCCCAGATCACTTTTACATGTAATCAATGTACAGGGGATTATTATGCTATAGCATAACATACACTTGTGCAAGCGTGTAAATTGATTTATTAATTCATTAATTCATGATATACTTTTTGCTTACGTAAATGCATATAATTTCCAGTGTCATATTGTATCATAAGATTTCTTCTGTAACAAAAAAGATTGTTTTTATTAACATTTTCCTATTAATACTCTAACATTTCTTCTAATAAAACAGTTTTCAGAATTAAATATTTTACCCCCTATTATATCTATAAAATACTTTGATACATTGTGTATATAATTCATTAAATAATTATATATATATATATATATGTTCAAATACATCATATATCTGCAAAATCTATGGGTAAAATATATTTAAAAAATATACATATATGCTGTACGCTGTCTTCACAAGATAATCATATATACATATACAGTATTAATACATAATTCCTACTTTAGTACCTATATTATATTTTTTTTAAACTTTTTTATTTGTTGATTAAAAACAATTAATGAATTCATTATAGTGAATTATTTTGAAAAATAATAGCATTTTACTCACTTTTAATGTTTTACTACGTTCTAAATATCTTTTTTAATATAACATAAATCATAATTAAATAATGCATTTTCAAATAGTTCTAATAGAATTAAAATGGGAAATGTATTAAATTAGTTTAAAGCATATTGCTGTTATTTTAATGTGCTCAATTTATTCTTTATATCGCAAAAAATATTATAATAAAATGTTATTATTTTTGATAAATTTTAAATATATATTTTATATATAAATAATTGTTTTGTGAAGATTTTTCGTAAAACGATTGCATAATATGTAAATACTGTCCCTGTATTTATTCAGTCCATTTACATGGGTCACATGGATTCTCATATGCATCAGTGTTATCTTTGCTGGCATATGCACTTGGCTCACAGCAAAGTTCAGTCCCCTATCCGCCTGGAATTTAGACCTGCCCTTCCGAATATTCGAAGAAATTCGCCTCCAGGAACACATCTGGAGTGTGGTTGGATCTTTCCTGCAACAAGGTGGTACAATGGCGCTACTATCTATTACATCATTTAATAAATCGATATGTTAATTCAACAAAGCCCCTGAAATGTATAGATTAATTATTATTGAATTGTAGTGCATTACATATTGCACTTTAAGCTTGAATTAATAAAGTTATGTCTGTCACACAAAAATAACATTGATGATAAAAAAGAGATGTTGACATAATTAGCTACGATTACACGTTGTCCATCTTTTCTATTCATTATATTTTATTCAATGTACACAGAAAATTCTGTCATAAAATCTAAATTTAATTTTCTTTTGTTCAATATTTCTCAAAATTGTATTGCTTTTGTTCTCCTATTTTGTTCACTTTGCTGTAGTCATTACTGGGTTTACTTTACTTTTCAAAAGAACACTACCCGTTTCAAAAGTACATGCTCTCGGAAAATAAAAATATGTCTATATTTAGAAGTTGTTATTAACATATATAATTATTTTGATGAATATTTACAGACTTTACATAGCTAAAGGGGTTTTTCGTTTTTTGAACGATGATTGTTTGTATAAACTTGAAATTAGTGTTTTTGAAATATACCATTCAGCATTTCAATTAAATATTGTATGGATTATATAATTTATATGATTTAGTGCAATTCCTTAAATTCTTATTTGTTCGTAGTATTTAAAATAGAGCTAATACATTATAATGAAAAAAATTCGAACAAACCAAACAGTTATATAAGATTTCGCTAAAGTTTTAAATTTTAGTTTCTGCAGTCATCGTTTGTTATTTATTTATACATATACTTCCATACATTTTTATTAATTATGCTCTAGCGATTCAAAATGATATAGTGCATCAACTCAATAAAAATAATGTTATACTTTTATAAAAGAATATGTAACTCTTTATTGCATGTTATTTATATTCTCTGGCACGCATATACAACCCCACCAGAAAGAGACGCAACACCATTTTATTAAATATTTTCAACAATTTTTTTATTTTATGATTCATATATAATAATGTATATAATTTCTTATTAAGTCTGTATTATATATAATGTAACAAATATAGTTTTGTAATCTGTTTTATGATCGAATAACATACTTTTATTCAAATATTTATATATTTTTAATGTATTGTATTTCTTTCTGATGGGGTTGTATATCTTCCTATTTCTCCTGTACCTTATTCACACAAACATTTAATGATTACATGCGTGTGTCCCTTTCAGGTCAAGACTTTTATCCCTACTGTATGTCTTCGAGAAGTATCTTGGCATCTTGGTGGATTCTCACTATTATCATATTCTCAACATACACAGGTAGGATATTTGTCATCACATGGTCAAATTGTTTTTAATTAATTGCTGAACGTATCTTAATAGTAATTGAAAAAATAATTCTGCATACATGAAACAATATAAATGTAATTGTAATTAATTATTTATATATCATATGAATGTATACACATTTGTTAAAGGTAAACAATGAATATGCTCAAATTTATAAAATCGTTAAATCGTTAAATATCAATATTACAAGAATGTAATGCATTCAAATTATATATCATTATATATCAATATAACATTCTGAAAATCCAAATTTCAAAATTGACCCTGTTACTCTTGACTATACCTATTTGGTACTCGTGGCTTTTAAAATATGTATGAAATCACTTAAACAAATTCACACAAAAAAAAATATTAGGACAACTAAGTCGATTTGTATAAATAGTCCATTTATATGGATTTGAACTTATTAGAGACATTAGGAATATAAGATACAATAATTATAATTAATTTTGTAGTTAATGTTCTTTGTTTTCTATCGCAAATTATATATTATCTTTAAATTCCTTATGTGCATATGTTTGTTTATTTTCTAATGAGTAAAGTAACACGTGGGACATTTATTTCGGCATCGATTTAGATTCTTTCGTGGATTTTTTTTCTTTTGGATGTTGTATGTTTCTATTATTAGAAAAGATACAATGATCATAATTAAAATAAATTTATAAAATATCACAAAATGAAAAAGAAGGGGAAATTCGTTGAATATATTGTAATATTACGATTTTATATTTGCGAACAATTTCTTTTTATCTGCGTTGAAATATTGTGCCGCATTTTACTATTCCTATTTAGAACTTAATACTTATATACTTCACCACTTTGTAATATCTGTACTCTATATGTGTCAATAAAAACAAGATTATTTTATGGATTTTAACAATGATATTTTACTATATTATTTGATTTTTTGTCAATTTTTTTCTACTTTTCATGAATTTTATTGTCATCATATTGGATTACATGTTTATTTTCAATTTCAATTTCAATTTCAATTATTCATGAAAATAGTATTTCTTCATTATAAACAAAATATAATGATTTTATATACTTCTAAACATTCATAGCGAAGGGCTTACTGTTTCCATGTTTGTACATAGCTGTAAAATATTTTTATAAATACTAAATTATATTTTTTATGTATATGTTTATGTTTCTTATCTAGATTGACACTAGTATAGAGTACTATAATACATAGCGTTTCAACTCTAATCAATGATTCATGTAGTTTAAACTACTATTCACCTACCCGAAAGATTATGAGAGATAATGCTTTAAAAGCTCAAAGCAGTGAAACAGTTTATATAATAAAATAGTTGTAGATATTATACAATAAATTATATTTTACAGAGAACCTAAAGTGTATGAATATATATATTTTTTCTCTTAAACTTAATTTAATAGAAATATGTAATACTTCTTTTTGCATACCCATTTACATAAAATTTATCAAAATAAAATGACTTTCTATTGAAAACAAATTTACAGTTCAATGTATTTGGAATCAGTGAGTTGAACCTCTGTATACTTAAATATTATTACTTTATGAATAATAGCTTGTCTTCCGAACTACACTAAAACTCTTAATTTTGATTATGTACCCAAAAGTAAAGAATTGAGTTTCAAATGTCAAAGATGACTATATTACAATTGACTATATTTTGTACTCGCAGCTTTTACATAAAATTTGTATAAAATCAAACAAACAAATTCACATTAAAGAAAGATAATAAATATTAAAGCACCTACGTGGATTTGTATATCTAGTCCATTTATATGGATTTGAGCTTATTAGAGACATTAGGCATAGAATATATATTGATTCTAATTTGCTATATGTTCCTTCTATAATTAATTAGAATTTAATGTCTTTGTTCATTTACTCAAAATTCGTATGCTTAGTACCTGTGATGTACTAGATTATCAGCTGTTCTATTCAGACGGTAATAATAGTTGTACCAAACATATTCAGGAATAAATTAAAACTAGGAAATTTAACAGCGGTTTGTGCTTTATTTATTTACGTGTATTGTTTATGTTATTTTCAACCTTATACAACGGTGTTACCGGAGGAGCCATTGATTTATTTAAATTAAATATGGTTTACAACAAACATTTGACGTTAACACTAAACTGCATACCCTTAAGATTGAGTGAATGTTTAAATAGCGCATTGAAAAATGCATTAGTTTTCGGAAAAGCTTGTTTTCTTTGCCAATAGCGAAATTATAAACCTTTAAAGATATATGGATTTTAAAAGCGTTTCAATATTAATATATTGACATCTTTTTAAAACGGTTTAAACTTTTTAGTTAATGACTGTTTATATATGACTATAATATATTTCCGAATAGAACAATCTATAGTTGAAATCTTGGTAATGTCTACTTTTAATTTAGAAAACTACGCTTCTATACCTACCTTCCTGTCTTGCAACTCATATTAATTTTAAAATCCTCTCACTTAACAGCTGATTTGACGTCGTATTTAACGGTTAAATCTAGTGGAGGTAAATACAAGTCCTTGGAGGAGTTCAGTCGACAGTCAGATGTCCAATTGGTCATCTTTCCAGGCAGTGTTACAGAGGAGATTCTTAAGGTATCATTAGTTACACGATTTAATATAGCTATCAATCAGGCATAAAAAGCATATACTTTACACATGTTATATATGTCATTTTATGGGTAACGATAGGTTTAGTATTATGATAACTCCCACTGTATATTTGTGTGCTCAATATTTTAGGGTTCACCTGAAGACAGCACTTATGGGAGGATCTACTCATCTCGTGTAGTCAGCACTTCGGAAGGACATTGTACATTTGCAGTTAGTATATTCCTATATCATTATCATTTGAAAACATAGTTTATAATAATATTAAACAATAGTTTGAATAAAAAAATATCTAAAAGTTTAATTATTTACTTTTTCAGAAAAATGTTTAATTTCTGTAACAATCTTACTTAGATTTTACAATCTTAGAGAATTTAACCCAATAAAACTGTATGATAGTAAGATATATTTACTGTTAAACAAATCTTCTACATTACAGGCATCACTGTCAGATCTTCCAAAAACCTTGGCTTGCATTACAGATCGCTCCTTCTTTCTTTATGATATTCGCGTGAAATGCAATCAGGTTTATATCATCCCGGACTACTTATATCCAGCCTCCTTGGGGTTTATTATGCCAAAAGATTCACCCTATTTAGATGCATGGAATTACCAGTACGGATTTTAATTCTTATTAAACGTTATGCAATTTATCAATAGAAATCTAATACGGTTATTGGAGTTCTACTTTTTTAATTTAAAACATCTTTTTGAGTTATAATTTGTGGTATATCTCAATTAATAAGTTAATCGAGTATAATAATTATAATTAAGTTCAATTACAAAAATCCTTCAATAACAATTTATATAAATTTCTCTTTAGTAAAGAATTATAAATATAGTTGTATCTTATATGTAATAATAATTAAATCTTTTTAATGGTTAAATGTGGTTCTCATAAAATGTTATCTGAAAACAAAAAATATTTATAATAATTTGTAGGGAATAAATCAAGAAATTAACAATTAGAAGCTGTCATGATCAACATAATATACATATATGTTTTACTAATTAAAAATCCATGACTAATTAGTCCGCTGAATTTTATTCATAACGTTATTTAAAATAATATTTTTATTAAATAATGACACAAATTTATATATATTTTTTTATAATATGCACAATAATATTTAATCCAAATAACGTAATTTTATATTTAGTAGAACTGTAAACTGAATATTACAAATAACAAATTATAAATGCAATTTATCAAATGTGTTAGGTAAAGTACATAAATATATCAATATCGAATATTCTTTAGCGTGAAACAATTTTGTATTTTGAAATAAATAATTTTCTTCGATCTTCCATCTGTATTCTTAAATTTATATTAACACATTAATATAAAATATATACACAATAACATAACTTTAGTTTGCAGAAAATGATGGAATCTGGACTGATTAATCAACTATTCCAAAAATATTTCGTTGGTGACAAATACGCCCCAAAGATCTGTCCCGATGGAGAGCCTCAACCTGTTTTCAAACACGACGATGAGTCTGGATCAATTGGACTGAGCAGTCTTGGAGGAAACTTTATCGTCACTTTCGGACTATACGTATTAGGAATGGTTGTCCTCTTCTTTGAATTTCTTTGGACTCGATTTCTGAGTCGCTCCACTCTCGATCTGCCAATATTTTAAGAAGAAACATAGACAACATATCTACTTCTTCTATTCAAGAAAATATGTTCAAATATTTCAAAGACTATGTATGTATATGCCACTGGTACAGATATTTGTTTGATCAATCATTTCCTCTGTTCCAGAAATACAACTACTTTTTAAATAAATGTTTTATTTTTGGCTATAACTAAATACTCATAGACAGTTTTATTTCTAATTTAACTTATATAAATAGTAACATTTTTATTGTGTCTTAATATACTTAATTAGTCAAATCCCTGAAATGTTAACTTTTCAGGTAAGTTTCATAAATAGTTATACTATAAAAAATACAGAAAAATGTTTTTATATGAATTTAGCTAAATATTTAAAAACATAGTTATATTTTTGTTCATATCAAAGTCGTACATAATTACAATTTACAAATTTATTGTTTTTAAATGAAATATAATAAATAGCGTTTTTCAAGAGTTTATAACCGAAAATATGGTTTTATTATATATCTAACAGCAACTAAAATTTAAGCAAACTATTCGTTCATATTTTTAAAATATTGTAAATTATTTTTGTTCTTAATAACGTTTTGATCGCATTAAACTGAAATGGAGTGATCATAACTTATTTATTTGTCTTTGCTTAATTTGTCCCTTACTATTAAGGTACATAAGGGTTTTCATATAACACATAATGCTTTCTTTATTTAAATGAAATATATATTATTCATTACGTTTTAAATAGACATATACAACATTTATTGTGAATCTGATGAGACAGTATGTTTTTACAATTTAAGGAATATTTGTTGCATTATATGTATAGCAATTGATAAATACGATCTCGTATCTCCTGAAATAAAGAAAAATATAACTTGTTCTAAGCTTTTGAAGTTTTTAATATTTATTAATTTTTACATCGTATTTCTCAATTTTATTTAATGAGAAAAATTACTGGAAATGAGTTGTTTATGTTAATAATACTTTTTTAAATAAAAATCGCAACGTTAAAAAAAATTATATACTTTAACAAATGAAAAAGCCATTTCCTGGGTAACATGTTTCGGTATAATTAACCATCATCAGACCGCGTATACAGAGC
>JAYRBW010086459.1:0-22299 GCA_036023295.1 Invenusta paracnida
TTTGTTATATTGATATATATTATATGGTATATTTATTTATTTATATAATTCTTATATAAATATTTATAATGTTTAAGTACTTATTTATTTATTCATATTACCTATATGTATAATCAATATCTTTATTTATAATTCATAGATTTTATATGTGTCATATTTATTTATTCATAATAACTATATTTATAAAATGTTACATTTTTTATGATTCCAAAAAATATATTTTTCATTTATAATAGCTATATTTATTTATTTGTATGTATAAAGTAGCTATATTTATTTATTTACCTATTCATTATACCTATATATAATTATTAAATATATTTTCAACAATTACAATAGTTGAATATATTTAAAATATCTATAACTGTATATATATACCTACTTTATTTTATTCAAAATATTTTATTTTTCATACTTATTTTCTTAATTTTTTATTGTGTTTTAATTGATATACAGTAAAATATATAGTAAATATACATATTGTAAAATGTGTTAATTGGATATATTTTATATCAATATAACTTGTATGATTTGCAAATAGACTAATCTGTCTATATCTAAATGATTAATTAATTAAATTTTATGATACTTATATTTTTATAAATACAGTAATGTACACTTTATTGGTATTATAAATAGTAGGTACTAAGTTATTATTATCAGAAAGACATATATATATATTTGATATAATTGATTTTTTTATACCAAATGCTCAATATAACACAAAAATTATATTTCAATTTCAATTTTGATTTGATATTTAATTTAAGTAAGTACTATAACTTAATTCTACTTTATCCTTTATATTTATCCATTAATGTTGAAAAATTTTGATGAGTAAGATTAGATTATATATAGGCCTATAAAATATAGGGTTCCCAGAAAAAGATTTCATTCTATATTACATTATTTATATATATTGCTATTAGGCAATGATGTTGGTGTTTTATAGATAATATTTATATGCAATTGTGTTATTTTATGGATATTATTCAATCTAATAAATGGTTTTCAGATAGACAATATTGATTTTATTATGTGTGTATTATGTCTGTAGAAAATATAAATTTCTTTATCAAAATTATGTCTTTAAATGAATGTTGTGGCATGAAAATGACTAAATATTAAGAGAATGCATTGGGTGATCAGTATAAGTTAACAACTCTATTATATATGTATGTAATTGTTTGCATAATTGTTTTATATATATAACTCATACTTTTGAGTAATTGTTTCATTGATATAACTTTTACTTTTGTTAATATAATAAGTATTATTAAAAAAAATTTTTTTCCAGACACTATATATTAATAAAATGGTTATTATTGAAAAATATATTTTTAATTGCTTAGATATATTGTTCTACTTTGACCTCAATTCAGGATTAACTCTAAGGATAATGATTAAGTATATGAAAATTGTATTTAAAATGGTTCAAGTTTTAAGATTTGTATGGTATTAGTCCTCTTTCAAACCAGTTAGTCTTGAACTAACTTAAGTAAGGCTTAATACTTTTTAAATGAGATAAAAATAGTCGGTTTAGTCAGGTATAAATACTTGACTAGTATAATCATTTGGACTAGTCCCAGACAAATCTAGAACTTTGAACATGCAGAATATATAATTAGAAAGAATAAATATAAATTATAGTATTATTTTATTTAAAAAAAAATACTTTTACAAGAATAAAAAATCTGGTGCCAGATAAAAAGTATTTTATAAATAATATTATATGTTTAATTATTATTAATATTATATTTTTAAATAATAATAATAAAATATATCAATAAACAGGTTATTAGTATTATTTTTGTCAAATCCATACCAAGATGATCAAAGCCAGTTTTATAAATATCAGGGAGTAAAGCTGGTTTCCAGTTTCATAAATGTTAGTGGGATAAACTGGTTGCTGGTATTTGGTATATTTGCTTTATATTTTTATATCTTGGTGATGGACCATACATATATTATAGTTATATACTTATGATGTATATACTTTTCTGGCTTTAAGTTTAAGTATTAGGTATAATATAAAAATAGAATTATATATAATACTCACTCTCTGCTGCAGCATGTAATGCACCTTTTCCAACATTATCTTTGCAGTTAGGATCGATCACCTCTTCAGCAATCATTTTGCTAAGAGCTTTGACATCTCCTTTAGCAGCTGCTGTACAGAATTCAATATCTTCAAAATTTAAACTCCTGAACTTTTCAGGTTCCACTGAGTGTGTATCTGATTCATTATTGTTACTCAAAAAATTATTTAATATTTCAACGGTTATTTTTGACTTTTCAGTTTGTAAATCTGGTGAAACATGAGTATTACTTAATGTATTTTCTTCAAGCATCCTTTCTTTTACTAAAAGTCTAAAATTGAAATCGAGTCTAACTCTATGTACATGACGTTATAGTAACATGTAAATTTTATAAAAATAGTTTACTTAAACAATTTGAATTATATAAAACAATTAATAATTATGGTGTAAAGGTTAGCACACTCATAGATATGAATTATTTGTTTATCTCTACCTGTAAATATTTAAAATATATATTAAATATGTAATTAGAGTATCATAGATTATAATTAGATTATCAAATGTTAATATAAAAAATATTAATCAGAAATATATTAATTTGAGAGATCGAGAGAGAAAATAATCAATGTCTATGAGTAAACTTATAAGACTCAAAACCGTTCAAACAGCCGTTTTATATAATAGAGTTTTGCAAACAACAATAGGATATTTATGCACGAATGTCACATTTGTTGTTATATATGTTTTTATATTTCTCTTCACATAAGCCGCACATAAATATATTATATTCTATATTTTTTACAAACTTAATAATACATCGAAAGTTATACATCTACGACAAATAACATTTAAGAACATCTAAAAATTATCCAGTAAGCTTGAAATAATTTTTTTGTTACTTAATTTTGCTTAATATTTTAAAAACTTATTTAATCCGAAATTAGTTATTTTAATTTATGAAAATATATACATTATTTTAAATTCATATTTTAAAGTAAACAAACAATTATTCAAAACGATAACGACAATTTCTGAAAAATAAAAACCAAAAAACGAGCTCAAAGACAAAATAATAAATTGAAGTAGTATATGTATGCACGTAAATTTAAATTATTTATGAAATTATCATAGATATTACAACATAATTTAATATTGTAATATCTAGTATATAATATCTATGGAAATTATAACTAAAAGAGTGCATTTTGTCACAGTTCCATTATTACCAAACATATGTAAATTAATATATACCATACTTACGTATATTTAGAAAGTTCATATAAAATTAATATAACAAAAATCTAAGCGTATATTTTTATTTACCTGATACACAAAGTTCACTGTTAATATATAGTCATTGATGAGGAACTAATTAGTTTAAAATAGGAAAATTTTCCTTACGGGCGTATCATATGTTGTTACGCATATTTCATTACCTCTTAGTACGGGCGTAACAGCGTATGATGCGTAGCTAATATTTACTTTATAATATTATTAGAGAGAGAAGGTTTTTGTTTATATATCTGCTGTGAAACTATATATATTTTGTGGAACGATATGTTACATTTTGTTCTCTAACAACAAACTGTAAGGTGATACAAAATGCAATATTTTAATAACAAGAGCATCTCTCAATTTATATAATTGGCGCTCTTATTCTTGGATTGACTAATTTTATTGTTTTGCTTTGTTTTTTTGTATTATTATTTAATTAACCCATAATAGATATAGGAGAGGTATACACCCCCTAATGCATATTGATAACTGTGAAAACATAAGAAAATAATGATTGTCCTCGAAATAAATTTATTGCCGAGATTTTGGTGTATTTTTAATTAGTCTACCCAAAAGTCAAAGGAAAATTGCATCCTAAAGTTTTCGTTTGATAAATTAAAAATATATCTTTCAAAATGGAATAAACTTTTTTAATTGTATAAAATTTATATCTGCTACCCTTAATGTAATTTTTTGAAATAAATCTTTTTCTTCAAAAGAAATCGATAATCTTAAATTTAAAATAAAGCAAGTAAATGCATTTAAATTTTCTAGAATTAATATTCGCTGTCATGTATTTTTTTTATTACTCAAGTGTTCGCGATTATAATACTATAATAATATATTTCAAAATTTAATAATGTTATATATGAGTTATACAATTTAACAAAAAATCTTTGAACGAATGAGGTTCTGTTAACACTTGCACTCTATCCCGCTACAAACGATGAATTATTTTTGGTTTTTATAGAAAAATATCAAGAAAATCGTAACCCATATATACGCGCATATTATGTAAACAGAGAACACGTACAGAATTATCACAACCCGAGAACTATGATCAAAATGATGAATTTTAACTATATATTTTCATTATATGTCTGTCCAATCATATTGAATAGAAATATTGATTGACCTTGTCATATTTTTTATTTTAACTTGCATAAAATGATAAAGTATTAATACCGCAACCCGAGAACATTAATTTAATTTTGTTTATCTAATCTGAAAGTGTGCACAATTCTCAAGTAACCCGAGGACATACGAAACTTTCATCGCAACCCGAGGACATACAAAACTTTCATCGCAACCCGAGAACAAATAATCTTTTATTACTTCTCGAGAACTTTACCATTTAAATACTGACTAGAAAATCTTCTAAAACGTATAAAAATCTTAGACCCACAAACATACAAAAAATACTATACATATTGAGATTTAGGATATTTCGACTTCACGTTTTGCAGACAACCCGATGACTATAAAATCTATGGGTTCATAATTAAATATTTCAAAATTGTTCCGCTTTATACATTATTCTACAGTATATATAGACTTCAATTTAAACTAACACCCGAAAATGATAGCTTTACTGACATTTATGACATTTCTATACTTCATGTTTGACAGCTAACCCGAGATCTATAAAATATATACTATAAAAATTCAATATTTCATACATGCTAACTAAAATGTTCTCTATTATTGACTTAAATTTAAACTGAAACCAAAGAACGATTGTTTTACAGCTATTTATTGTATTCATGTATTTATTGTATTGTATTTACTTCATGTTTAGCAGAGATAACCCGAGAACTATAAAATCAATGCGTTCAAAATTCAGTATTCATAGATTCTTCGCTATTTACATTATTCTATAAAGAAACTTACATTTCAACTATAACCAGCTAGAACGAGAACTTAACCAACTTTAAGTTATTTCTACTTCACGTTTGTCCGATAACCCGAGAACAATAAAATCGATGCATTCAAAATTCATAGATTTCCCGCTATTTACGTTATTCTATAAAAACTTACATTTCAACTATAACCAGCTAGAACGATAACTTCACTAACTTTAAGTTATTTCTACTTCACGTTTGGCAGATAACCCGAGAACTATAAAATCAATGCGTTCAAAATTCAATATTCATAGATTCCTCACTATTTACATTATTTCTACGTAGACTTGCATTTCAACTACAACCAGAGAACGATAACCTTGGAAATATTTTTGATATTCCTACTTCACGTTTGGCAGATAACCCGAGAACTATAAAATCGACGAGTTCAAAATTCCATATTCATAGATTCACCACTATTTACATTATTTCTATGTAGACTTGTATTTCAACTACCAGAGAACGATAACTTTACTAACTTAAAATATGTTCACTTCACGTTTGGCAGATAACCCGAGAACTATAAAATCGACGAGTTCAAAATTCCATATTCATCGATTCTTCACTATTTACATTATTTCTACGTAGACTTACATTTCAACTACAACCAGAGAACGATAACCTTGGAAATATTTTTGATATTCCTACTTCACGTTTGGCCGATAACCCGAGAACTATAAAATCGATGCGTTCAAAATTTAATAATTTATAGATACTCCGAAATATGAAATTAACAGTAAAATTAACACCATTTAAGTTTTTTAAAGCCGATGCATAATAAGAAATGAAATGTATATTTCTTACAATGCAATATGTATGAAGTATAAAAAGTTTATAAGTCTATATGTTCACTTTGAAACATGAATGTTTATGTCACTGGAAGAGACTGACGTTTTACTTTTTTTTTCGTCCGAGTCTTTTCTGAAATACGAAATAATATATATATATACATATACTTACATATTACGTAACTATATCTCATTCTTTTCTTTTTAAAATGAATTAGATGTCAAACATTGCTAACAGTCTTCTATTATCAGCCATACAGCTAAACTGAGGCCGTAAAAATAGAGTATTTATCAAAATTGTTATACACGGTATTTATGACATTCAGAACTTTATTAATAAAATAATTAACTGTTTGTTTAGGATTAAAAAATACTTAATTTTTCAATTTAAAATTATTAAATTTCATTCATTTGTAAGAGAATAAAACTATTATTATACTACAAAATATATGATAAGATTAGTAAATGCCTATGTAGATATTTCAATAATTCGTGATAGAATAACGTTTTAAAGTTATAAGGTGCGTCAATTTTCGATGTTATATGTAAACAAATAATACATTTTAAAAGTAGTAAATTAATGAATAAGCATACCTCGCACATTGAACTCGTCGATGTTGTCGCTTCATCACCAGCTTGTACAAGAAAAATATACGATTATTATATTGCAGTTATATATAGTTTTCATTCAAGCAATACACTATTTTTTAAATGCAGTACTACATTATTTTAGATAGAAACTTATTGTTGAAATTATATTCAATCAGTCTAAATATTGAAAATATACAAGTAGTACAAATGCGCAATAACTGAGATATAAATATATATAATTTACCTTTAGATATGTTTAATTCAGTAATTCTTTTCCCTGTTTTGATTTCTCCTATTTCTTGTGCAGCCAAAATTCGAGCAATTTTTGTGAGCTCTACTGTTCCCTCCGATTGACGGTACCATTGCTTGTGGACACCAATCGAATGTCCAAGGTGATCAACCACCCACTGCATCTGATTATTGTCAAGATCCAAAAGTTGGAGCATTGTTGCTAAATTTTTTCTGATTTTGGTTGCCGTCATGAGATTTGGGTTGGTTAATTTAGCTTCTCTAACACATTGAAAAATTGCGTCTCTTCCTCGCATTTTTGTGGGTCCATTCGAAAAAACGTTGCCATCACATTTATATGTTCCCCGACAAACCTGGACATCTTTTATTATCTCCAACGCTTTAGACACTTCGGATGTCAATAGAATAGGCACCATTCGCCTGCGTTTTCCTGATACATAAATTAAGGTCATATTGTTTGCCAAAATCTTTTCGACTTCATCAAAATTTGATCGATCCATCGACTTATTATAGTCTCCCCGTTTCCCACGTTCAAAATCAGCCCAAGTTATTTTCCCTGGCTCCCCACTTCTTCGCGCATTAAAAAGTATAAGTCTTGCGTGTGCCAGCGACATGAGTCGACTAAATTCTGACGAAGTTAATTGTTTCGTTTCGAGATATTTTCGTATTAGTACCTCCATGCTGTTTAGGATGAACAACCGCAGCTTTTGAATATCTGCTTCTTCTGGTAAGTCCTCCTTGATACCCTTCTTTCTCTCTGCCAAGCAATTTTGTGCCACTTTGGTGTAATGGGTCCACTCTTCTTCATAGAGAAGCATAACTTTATACGCTGCTTCTTGTAGGTCAGATTGGGAGGTTCGTATAGCATAGCCTCGCATAATGGTACACAATGTCTTCACTCCATAGCCGAGCTTAATAAATGTAGATGGCGCCTTCATATTTATTTTATTGTCTTCATATGTATAGCCGGATAATGTTTTCATTGAGTCCACGATCGTGTCCCAGTTTTCAGGCTTAAGTAGCGTAAGAAAAGAAATGTTTGATTTTTCCAACTTTTTTCTTACTTCAATCAAAAGTTTTGCCAAACTGCGTACTTTATTAGAAATTGCTTGTAACTGCCCTTCCGAGTCTTTAAAGGATAACTCGTGCTGGATTACTTTCAATAACAGAAAATCTTCTTTTATGACTTCCGTCACGTTATCGTTCTTTCCTGCCAAAAAATGGCCCACTTCATCCGACAAACCCTTGCATTCCGAAAGCATTAAATTTGATGTTCGTAGAACACTCTGCTTAACATCTTTGTTGATCTTATCACTATTTCCGCAACAATTATAAGCATGCCGCCATAATTGAGATTTAACCAAAAAACCCAAACAGAATGGGCAAGGACCATACTTTTGCCACTTAACATCCTTGGTTCTTTGAATTGGTATTATCTCACCCTTCCCATCTTTAATCACATTCATGTTATGAATGTAGTCACCTTTATTCATCAATAAAGTCAATTTTATTTTTCGAATTTTTGACTTTTTTGGAGCATCTTTTAAAAATAATGCAGTTGCTCTTTCGTGCACCGTTTCTAAATGACGCCCAATTTTAACTACCATGTTTTTGCATATTAAACAAGAATGTTTTCTACTAAAATCTCTTTCATTTGATGGTTTTAATTTTGGCTGTATGACAATAGAATGTTCTGAAATAAAGAATACATAATAATGTATTATTTCCGGATTAAACTTCCTTTTTAAAATACATTTATTTCTATCACACAAATAGTTTAAACTTTTTCTCATTGACCATTCATTATGCATCTAATTTTTAGTCTAAAGATTAAATCAATTATTTCAATAATATTTAATATGGAAAAAAATACTGTGTGATAGTTTTTAATTGTATAATTATTATGGATATAATAAACAAACTACAAACATTTAAAGTAATAAATCGATATGTTTTAATGTTTCTAATATTTAAGCATTCCAAGCGGAAACTGTAATTTTGTTCATTTTTTACATTTATTAAATTATTTAAACCTTTTCATAGCAGAAAAAATATTTAGTTTATTAATTACTATTCCTTAACCAAGGTTTTGAAAGGTTGAGTTTAATAATATAATTAAACATTCTAATTAATAAGCGTAATTGTGCATTCTATAACAACAAAAATATCTACAATATAACATTCCACGAATATATTAAATAGAATGTATAGTACGATATTTAAGTGATATATTTTTTATAAGTGATATTTATTAATTAGTGATATATATTTTTTAGTGATATATTTATTTATGTGATAAGTGCTATCTAAGTGATATTACCTTCTACTTGACTTTCTGGATTATCTTCATCTTCTTCCTGTAAAGTAAACAAACATAACAGTATTAAATGCACTCAGTATTAAAAATAATTAAAAATCAAACATGAATGTTTAGACTCACATCTTCCTCTTCGCTAGATGAATTTTCTGAAGAGCTCTACAACATTTATAAAATTACTGCTTTTAGTTCCAATATTTATTTCAGTAAATAATCAAAAATAAAAACTTAATAAATCTAATGCAAATCAAATCGAACAAATAGTTTTAGATTCAGAATATTCATACCGCTTTAGCAAGAATACTAAAAATCAATTAAGCATTTATAAATATGAAAAATAAAATGAATGCATATAGGTTGCATGTAAGTAAATAAACATCAAAGTAAATATATATTTTTATTATTGCAAGTTATTAATCATGTATATTACCAGTATACGGAGAGTAAATAAAAAAAGAGTTTTATTAATTAGTATAATAAAGTTAGAATTGAACTTTAACTACTATTGCAACAGTAAGGCTTACAGAAGCATCCAAATCCACAGAGAAACGTTTTCTTGGTTGTAAAAGCCAAGCTCCTCCTATTGGTGTAACGTTTTCAGATAGTCTTTTTTCTTCGATCGGGGTCTCTTCTTTGATCTGCGTCCCTTCTTCGATCAGTGTGATCGAACACTCTTCTTCGATATGTGTATTTTCTTGGATCAGTGTCCCTTCTTCAATAGGTGTCTCTTCTTCGATCAGTGTCCCTTCTTCGATCGGTGTCTCTTCTTCGATCAGTGTCCCTTCTTCGATCAGTGTCCCTTCTTTGATAGGTGTCTCTTCTTCGATCAGTGTCCCTTCTTCGATAGGTGTCTCTTTATCGATCAGTGTCCCTTCTTCGATAGGTGTCTCTTCTTCGATCAGTGTCCCTTCTTCGATCGGTGTCTCTTCTTCGATTGGTATTTTTTCTGCTGATGTTTTCTGCAAATAAAAATAATTATTTTTTAGTTTAAGCTAAATAATTATAATAACTTTTATAGTTAATAAAAAACATAATCAAGTTCTCAACCCAAATAAATAAAAATAATAAATATTAACAACAACTAAACGGTAGAACAATAAACAAAAATAGAAATAATTAGTCAAAGCAAAATTAAATTAAATAACGTTACCTTCGGGAAACAAATAGCTAAGTAAAATAGATAGTAACAGTTTTTAATTATATTTGCTTTAAAATATAATACATTAAATAGTGTAAAGAAAAAAGTGAATGCTTACAACATTTATTGTGTAAAATATTTATTGTTCCAGCTCCTAAATTTTCTCCACATTCCCAAGTAGCCTGATTCCTGAAAAGCGTAGAAAATTTTTCAAATTATAGTTTTCTATTTTAAATACCTATAAATTGTTCAAATGTACCAACCTTTCATATCCCTTCCAAAGAATATGATATTCTCTTTTCCTCTTTCTTCCTTTTTTTCTTCTACATTTCAGAATGTCCTCTACTATGTAAATTGATTCTTTTTCGTCTAGGATAATTATTAACAAATACTGTATTAAAACACGTTATATACAATTCTGAGAAAGCTTTATACAATGATTAATATTGATTTTAATAATATATTAAAAACGATTATAAATTACGGTCAATATCTCAAGTAAACAATTTTTCAACACTTATTATACTAAGTATAATAACGGAACTCGAAAAGACATAACCCCATATCTGAAGTAATTCTAAAAATATTAATAACATTCAAATGAGATTGCCTAGTTAAATATATTGTGAGTGGCAAAAGCTTAATTTTATATAAGCTTAAAAGTGCATTTTTAAACTGTTAATAAAAATATTTCACTTTTGTATATCAATGAAAACACATGAATTTTTTTATCTGTAAGCATAACAATACATATTATTATTTATTGTTTAAATAAATTACTCAGTGAAATATTATGAATTTTATAAGTATAGCTTCATTAAATTCCATTACAAATGCTATATCAATTCATTTTTATAACACATCTCTAAATATATTTTACCACTATTGTTAGTTTAGAATATATTTCAGTTTTAATAAAACAATGTTATAAAGTTTTGCATTCAAATATTGCTTATTAAAAAAATATATTAAAGTTTTTATTGCTTTAAAAATAAATGTATTAAGGTCAAATGTTACAAAGAAAGTGTAAAATATATCTGACAATATTTAAATAGATTGATTACTTAATCCTATAAAATATAAATGAATTAATCTATGAGCATAGTTTAAAGTTGAACTAATTCCAATAATATGATTTTTATATTTCATTTTTAATTAATTAGAAATTGTGATTATTCTAGTGTTTCATAAATTTGAATAAATTTGATCATTTAACAAATTAGTAAATAAAACATTATTTACTTTAATAAATATTGTAATAAGGGTCAATCAATTGAAAAATGACAATTTCAATTACATTTTAAAGAAGGTACTAAGTACCTATTATGAAATATCTTTGAAATATTAGGTCATCTTACATTTAAAATTTTTTAACTTGAATTTAAAAATTAAATAGTTTATTAATATGCATTAATAATATATAAGATGTATAGAAACTGTGATTTATTAAATATAGTGAAAATAATTTATTAATGGAATTTTACTAAGGTACAGAAATAAAATAATCAATTCATGATATTAAAAAAATTATTTTAACTAGGTAATCTACTAGGACAAAAAAATCATAGATTTTAAAACAAAATTTTTAATACATTTATTATTAGTATTTTTATTTAGTATTGTAATACAATAGAGACAACAATTGTATTATATATTTCATCATAAATGAATAGCTAATTTTTATATTTTGCTGTCAATAATAAAACAATGACTTTAATCCAAATCATACAGTTATATTTGCATAATATATAGGTGCATGTTTCAATCAATATTGATCATTTTCTGTGAATTCAATTGCAATAAATAATTTACAACTAGATAAGTAGTAATACCTACTTTATTAACTTTATATACCTAGGTATGTGTGAATATTTTTAATATTACAATTTATTTACAACAGATGGTTTATTTGTATACAACTGGTTAATATAAACATACTAATATAGGTACTTTTCAATGTATCATTTAAATGAACTCTAATCTTATATATATTTGTGAAGTTGTCTGTTTGTTACCAGCTACCACCCAGAGCCTTGCTCCCACTAGCCCATGCCTTTGCATGCATAACCCCCATTATGCAGGAGTAACATAGGCCATGTCTAGGTTGGGTTGATAGGGTGGGTTGCTAAGGTGGTGAAAGGTCTGAAGATAAAAAAATTAATGAAAATGGAAAAAATGGAAATTTTTCAAAGGACTGTAGCTTGCCGAATATGCAACCAATAACTTTGAGATTTTAGGACCAGCTAGAGGGCATCAAGCATTATAATAAATATGGTCTCCATTTTTCTGTGTGTTGTTTAGCAACTGAGTTATTCAAGGTCAAACAAGGTCAATTTAAACAAAAATCATTTTTGGTGATTCATTTTGGGTTGTCTGTTTGATTGTTACTAGTTACGGCCCAGACCATTGGTCTCATGGGCCCATGCCTTTGCAGCATGACCCCCTTGATCCACTGCGTAACATAGGCCATGTCTAGGGTGGGTTGCTAAGGTGGTGAAGTGTCTGCAGATTCATTGTGGGTTAACCATGTGACCTGTGACCTTGAAACCTCACATGGATATAGGTCCTAACCTTGAGTATATATAGTAGCTTACTATATAGATACACATGTGCAGATTACCTGCAATGCAGGTACCCTCTACTAGTAAACAATATGTGTTTACAATAAATTAATTAATACAAAAAACACTCTAAATGTAGAAAGTGTATATAATTTATTATTATAATAACTTAGAATGTCATTAATAGATGGTGAATTGTAAATTAATCCATAAATAATAAATGTTAAGTTATAAAATTATGATAAAGTCGTTATTTTGTTTAAATAATATCTCTAAATGTCAAACTTCGTTAAATAGAGATAATATCAATACGTATTTTAAAACTATGGTTTTCAGAAATAAAATACGTGTATAAATTAAAATAAGCCTATGATCAGACTATCCAAATAATTGACATAGATAGGTCATATGTAATTCAGTTATTTGCTTATTATTACGTATATACAATATAAAATATAGGTACTATTAAATATAGTTTACACTTTCCTTAGCTAAGAGTAAATATACTATAATAATAAAGAATAAATAAAATGACTATTGTTACCTTCCATCGTAGCGATAAAATAATTGAGATTTGAATTTCGCGCCAAAAGAGTGCAAATAAAAGTAAACAGTTCACGAGGTAATAGTCCTCAGGTTGCGGTACTCAAACAAGTATAATTCGGCATTGAAAAATTCAAATTTAACCAATGAAATTAAAACTTAGATTGTTTTTTTAACCTACATATCTCAAATCGATTATATTCACACCTTTTCTAAAAATGTTATTCAATTTTAGTCACAGGAAATAGGTTTTCAACCCGAGAACGTTCTCGGGTTGCGAAATGTTCTCTGGTTGCGAGTCTAGTGTACGCAATCGTTCTCTGTTTGCGGTAAATGCGAAAACAATACAAACTTTTGGTGTTTTGTATGTTAAAATTTTCCTTCCAACCTTAAAAAAATAAGATGATGTATAATACATAAGCCTCAATATTGGCTCAAACGTGTTGTTTCTATCAAAAGAACGGAGTGTTCAGATCTTAAAAAGCGTTTCTTTATTAAATTTGTAAGGCAAAATGCTTCACTACTAATAAGTAGCTTAAAAATATTAAACATAATTTTTTTTAGTTGTAACTGAACTTTTTGATTTTTGAGAATTTTCAATTTACAGTATATTCCATAAGTTCCTTCGACATACAAATAAACTAAAGTTTTTCGCATAATAGAGACCTATATTTCAAACGGCTATATCTCAGTAACTAAGCTACCGATCACATCGAAACTTTCGCATAACAATTAAAATATATTTAAAATTGTTAAGACAAATTTTCAAGATAATCGGCTGCTTAGTTACGTATAGTCGTTTGAAATATAGGTCCCTATTATACGAAAAACCTTCGTTTATTTGTATGTCGTAGGAACTTATGGAACATACTGTAGAATTTTCCAGCTTACTATTTGTCGTACAATTTAATTTAAGGAGCAAACCTAGAACATTTTGCGTGTACCATTTCATAACGCTAATTTGGGAATATTTTCAGATATTTCTTATCTAAAACTTATCTGATACTTGTTATTTGATATCAGATATATCGTTGTTAATATTATTATTGCAGCTGTCTCATTGCTAAAGAATTGAAAAAATAGTTTTATATATGCGAAAAACACCCGTTACAATGATGTACAAGTGGAGTTTGCACCTGTATATTTAGTGTGAAGGGCAGTAGGGAAAATATGACTTATTTTATTTATTAAAGTGTTCTAACTTATAAAATTATGACTACTTTTATTAATAATAAAGATAAAGGAATAATACTACTTATAGTGCATGTTCATTACAACTCGTATTACAGTTTATATCATTATGTGGTGTATTTCATTGTATATATATATACTTACATTCCAGAAGTTCTTTCTGTAATTTGGGCCAATTATAAATGGCCGATGGTCAAAACCTCAATTCAAGTGGCAGGCCGAGACATCCAAAAAAAGATTAAAAAAGCAAAATAGGAATACTAATTGTAACTTCGCTGTACTCGCAATCAGATATACTAATTCGTATTTCATATTCTTTAGATATTCTGTAGATAAAGCAGCTTATAATTGCTGTAACAATTATATATATTCTTGACTCTTCTACTGTATGGCCGTAGGAAATTTTCCACACTCACAATTGTAAAATTGTTCAGTATAATGATTATAATTGTATGTGTCACTTCATTTTATGATATTTTATCACTAATATAAATGATAAATTTCATTAAAATGTTTATATTACAAATTTTCGAATAAAGATTTTTGTAACCGCATTCATTTGCTTACTTGTTCAATTTTATAATGAATATTGTAAATGTATATTGTGCAAATTTAGTGGTTATAATTACAGCGAAGTTTTCAATATATATGTACATAAAAATGGTTAATAATAATTTTTGAACATTTTAATAGTCTCAGTAAAAATAATACATACTTGTAAACAGGACTGAAAAATGAATTTCAAAAATCCTGCAGGATCCCGATTTAACAAATAATACCACGAAAAATCCTGCAGGATTCTTAATAATCCCGCAATATCCTGCTTCAGGATTTTAGCAGGATGACCGGGTCCCCGCGTGGTTTCCCGCCCGGGGATCCTGCATGATTTTAACATTTGGGGCGACTAGTGATCTATAATATGCAACGTTCACATTTTGTGTTTAAAGAAATGACAATTTAACTTTAGGAATTCCTTGCAACGTTTCAAGTATTCTAAGGAGATACTCCAAATATATAAAAAAAGAATTATTGAAACGCTTCTGAAAAATCTCGCACGAGGCTTTTCTGGACTCAGAATACATATATATATCTTCTAATTGAAAGAATTCCTTGAAAATTTATCGAACTTACAAATAATTATACCATAATATAACTAAATACAAAGTTATCTTGTGACAGCAGCAATATCAATGTTGCTTTTTCTATTTTCTTAGTTTTTTTGTATGCATAAACATTAATTTCCCAACTTTTTAGTCGATATGAACTATTTTGTTCTGACCATTTTAGTTAAAATTCCTATGTATAATTTGAGATCATTTCACACCAACAAAAGAGGTCATATTAGCTCTAATTTCATTAGTAAGTAGATTATCTCACAGTTGTAAGAGCATCTGACGCTCTAGTTACATTTTCATTAACGCGCCGCTTTATAGCCTGGCTATTGTAGACAACAGTATATAATGACAGCTAGCCTCAATCCGACGGAATATGTTCATGCATTTTCTTGGTTTCAGATTCCAATTTGCGTAAACCCATTGTCAGGGTAATCACACATATATAGTTTAAGCTTCGTGTGTACATGCAGCTTTTTCATTTCAGAAATAGCAATACATTCTTTTAAAACTCATTAATGAAGTTCATATATTTCAGAAAATTTTGCAATTAAGATTATTTTCATAAGTTTCTCAGCAAGACTTTTGACATTACAAAAAAAAGGTAACATTTGTTGTATCCTTTGGGAAATTTAAATCTTCATGTGTGGTATCCGCAATATAATTTATTTAAGGCCATAATGGTATTTATTATGTTTACGATTTCCAAAGTGAAATAACATACACTGTGATATATATTAATAAACTGTGTCTATACAATGATAGCTGAGTTAATTATGCCCATATAGTGTATTAAAAAATGAAGTTGATATAATTTTATGGATTATATTTATTAAACTTTACAGACATCCGTTTTACTTCGGAAAGCTGTTATAGTGTTTGCTCCTTTTGCGGGATTTCTTTAAAGATTCTTCACGATTCCTCTAATGTATTACAATCTTTCATGGACATGGACATAATTGCAAACTGTGTGTCGTTAGATAATTCAATCCAATAGTTAGTGATTGTTTAGAATTATTCTGCTTGGATCTGTTGTGCAAAATCGTTGGAAAATTAGGTAGAATGTGGAATATATTCGTTGAAACTCTCACATATAGGCCGAAGTTGATGTCTCTTTTCTAATGTATTATAATACCCCGAGAGAAATTATATAACTTTAAAGAATATCCCAACTGGATATTTTTAGTAAGCTCTCTGCTTAAAATAGATCAGTAGTTTAACCTTTTCCCGACGGGGCGATCTACGTTTGATACAAAATCGAAGTTAACTCACCCAGCAGGGCGATTAAACATTGATCGAAACTTTAGAATAGAAATGAATGCATTTCTAAAAATAGCTAGATAACTAAAAACTAAAATACACGTACACTGATTCATTTAGGCCGCTGGATAAATATCACCTGTTTTAGTTTCTATACCGTTGGGCAAAGAACAGTAAAATAGGGATCGTAAATCTATTTGCTGGAACAGGCTAAGTGATGAACACGCGCGCTGCTTTAGAATATTTTGATTATGGCTAATAAAAATTTGGCAACATCAATGTTATTTTACGCTAGTTTTGTATACTGATAGATAAGCTACTTATTCACAAATTCTCATACGCTTTACGCTGACCACTGTTACTTACTAATCGTTTTCTCTATTTTATCGTCTAGGTATTGTAACTTTGTGTTACCCTTATTTCCTTATTCATTTCTTATTCAAGCCATATATTCATTCAAGAGAGAAAACCAACGATCAATAGCAAACTTGAATGTAACGAGCTTTTAACTTTCATCTTTTAATTTCTACGTAATCTTTACATTTTCGGTTGTATTCTTACAATTTATTCTCCTTCTTTTTATTTCTATCGATACCGGCTGTTATTTAGGTATGTGAGAATTGATTGCTTCTTATGGCATTTTATAGCTTTTCTTCATTTTTCAAATTTGAAATTTAAGTATATCAATTAATTGTGTCATAGTATTATACTTATAGCTATGTAATGCTTTTAATCTATATTTAATATATGTCTCTAATTGCTAATTTGTTCTTTGTAATACACGTCAATGGAGAGGATATCCGAAAATTTGTTAACAATAAAGGTTTTACAGCAACACAGGCATTATGTTTTTTTATAATTATATCATGTTGCAAAAGGAGAACAACACTTTTATTATATTTAAATAGCCGACAAGACAAAGTGGCAAAATCAATAATTTCTTGATAATAATAGTAATTATAATAAAGTTTATCTAGACACAAAATAGGCAAAATGCAATCAATGTGTATATGAAAAGGCAATAAACAATTAGAAGAGTTCAAGTTTCAAAAGATTCTTAAATTTAGAAAAATCAACACAGAACGACATTTTGAAGATAAACTGTTCCAAACGGAAGGACCGAAAAAACAAAAAGAACCTAGTTTGCAAGATGAAAGTTTACAAATTGGTTGAAAAAGAACCGGGCATTATGTGATCTACATTTGTGAACAAAGCAGCAAACTTTGAACTTAATTCGAGAAGCGATTGGTAACCAGTGAAGATTCCTTAAGAGTTGAGAAATGCTGACATATCTAGGCGGACGTAAAACCAACCTAGCACAGCAATTTTGAAGGCGTTGGAGCTTACCCATTCTGTATTTAGGGCAGCCGCTTAAAAATGAGTTGCAGTAATCCAATTTGGAAGTAATGAATGCATGAATAATTAATTTAGTCACATCGTTAGTAAGGCAATGACAGATTTTTCTGAACTCGCAAAGAGAATAGTAACCTAGTAATCTTTAAATTTTTTCTTTAAATTTAAGATTTTCTATTGCATATAATTTTGAATCATTTCCCTATCTGCAGCATGTCTCACATTTATATCTTCACTTTTATAAGCTAAATTGTGTTTATAAGCTTCTGCAATCTATTCTGTTAATATGTTTATCTGTTTCTTTCGGTAAACCATATTCATTTTATTTTAAATATAATATTGTACGCGCCCGGTATATAATATGTCCAGCTAAATGTTTTTCACCAGGATACTTTGCCCATATAAAACCAGGAAATTTATTTAGAGAGGTTTGGATACTCTCTTAAAAGCGTCACCATATAAGTTTTCAGTAAGCATTTTTTTAGTAAAAGAATGGCCCCGTCATCAGCTTCTTTAGTTTATACATACCTACTTATTTTAGTCAATTGTCTCTATTAATCGAAGTTTTAATTTTTTAACTAATCAATTAAAAATTGAATACAGTAATGTGCATATAAATCAGTATTTTAAAGAAATAACATCTACTTTAAAAAAATTAATGAAAAATGAAAAATTAATGATCAATAAAAAATAGGATCTTTTAGAGTAGCATTGAACATTGATACAATCAATATTCTTAAACTCAAATGAAAATCAAGTAACAATTAGATTCAATAATAACAAAGATATATTTCTTATAATTAATCACATTGATAATTATTAAGATAATATTGAAAATAATTATAATACAATGGTAGATGATTTAAATGAAAGAGGATCTGGTTTAAAGTTTACAACAGCTAGAAATCACTTTATACGATTTTCCAAATATAAAGCAGAATATGGTAAATCATATATATATAGAATTACCCATTAATTCAAGATATATGGTAAATATATAAAATTAATGATAATAGGTGTTTTCTATGATAGATATTAGCACAACTATTTATTGTAAAAAATATAGACAAAGAGTTTGCTAAATATACACATGTGAAGAATTACTTAGATGTTAGAGATCTAGAATTACCTAACCGTTATAGATATAACAAGATGCGAAACATTAAATCCTAATAATAAAATAAATGTATTTACCATTAACACAAACAATAATTATATATGGTTAGTCCTTAGCAGCATTTTTAAAGATTTTAATAAATCAATACAGCATCGGCTTGTGTGTGTTCTCTTATTTTGACAAACAATAATGATATTTTAACTATATATCCACTTTATATAAGTAAAAAATATGTATATAAAAGCATGAAATAGATGTATTACTATATGACACTAATTATATATTAAATACTAATTTCAAAAGTTTTATGAATGGAATTGATAGGAAAGAAAAATACAATTCAAAAAGATAAAATTGCAAAAACTGTTTATGTTCATTTACTGAAGAAAAACCACTACAATTATAAATATAGATGTGGAAATAACAACCCAACATTGACAATAAAGTATAGTAGTAGGGAAGATGGATCACGGTCACAAATGGAGAGGGGATCTCTCAACTAGGGGAGGGGGAGGGAGGCAGCTCACTTTTCGACCAATCAGAATCGAGCAAGCGCCAGCCAACAAGACGGCTGTAATAGTATCAAAAGGAACGCACGTGTCTGTTTTCGCTCATTCTACTTTGTTTCGCATTCGTGTATGGTCGTATACTCGTCTCTCCTCACCATGCAATATACTGACAGTGACTATGCGGAATCTGAACATTTTCTTAATGATCTTTTTAGTTTGCCAAACTTACCAACTACACACCATGCCCCTGTCTCGCCTCAACTTCTTCCGCTGGATTTAACTACATCCTCTTCAGCGCAGCCCTGTTCTACCTCGACCCCGCAGGATGTCTCTACCTCTGTTCCAGTCCCGCAGAAAGTATTTACCCATCCATCAGCACAGCCCTGCTCTACCCCCAACTCCTCAGGACATCTCTACTCGTCCATCTACATCATTAGCACAGCCCTGTTCTGCCCCTGTCTCACAGTTTACCTGCGGCCAGTGCGCTAAGGAGATGAAATCGTTAAAACAGCTACATAAACATGTCAGCCCGATAGCATACCTACAATGGAAGACTATATCAAGATGATACAGTTTCTCGATAATGCGCGGCATCCTCCTTTAATGGAGCACTACGTTACATTCGATTCGAGCCAAGAAATCGCCCTATCCTGCCTTCAGATTTCCTCGCCGACATCCTCCTGACCCCGCGTCTCCGTCGCGACTGGAAGGTCAACTCGATTCACGTCGGGATGGCTCAAAGAGGGAGGAAAATCGGGATGTGGGAGGCTCGTCCACCAGGACCGGGTTTTCGGGAGGGAGGAATAACACACCAGCCAGTTATTCCTCCAGGAGAGTATAACTGGCTGCTGGAGTTGGCTGGAGATTTTGAGACGAACCCGGGTCCGACTTGCAGTGGATATGTGGAGGTAAATTGGCGGGTGGGAGTAGACCGGTGGTGTGCGGGGGCTGTGGTGGCCAGTTCCACTGCAAATGCACGGGGTTGTCTAGATATGGTAACGATAGGGTTAGAGAGAGGGTAGTATGGAGATGTAGGGGCTGTAGGGGGTTGGGAGGGGGGAGGAGGGGGCTCAGGAGGAGGTAGGGAGTGGTGCAGGGACCCGTTGGAGAACTGGGATGTGCGCATGGAGGAGCTGAAGGAGGCAGTGGCACAAGGAAAGGATTGGAAGAGTGGCAAGAAGAAGATGAAGGCGATGGGAGTTGTGCCGTGCTGCAAGAGATGTGAGGGCTACTATCACATCAAGTGCGCAGAGGTCACCAGAGCGCAGCTAGATGGAGAGGTAAGAAGAGGGTCTTGGAGAGGCGAAGCTTGTGACAGATAGATTAACATCATGGGAAGGAAGAGAAGTGAGGAGGCGATTCAAGAAGGAGGCAGAAGAGGGAAAGAATACGATGGCGAGTGGAAGAAAATCGGTAAGGAGAACCTGAGGATTCTGCAGTGGAACGCGGATAGGAAAGGAAATAAATGTTCGGAGCTCGAGAAAGTGTTGAAGAGGTTGGATGTCAATGTGGCGGTGGTACAGGAGAGCAAACTGGGAAACGGGAGCAAGACGCCGGTGGTGGATGGGTACACCGTTATCAGGAAGGATAGGCTGGTGGTCAGGAAGAGGGAGGACATGAAACGAGGGGGTTTACTGACACTGATGAAAAGGTGTATACCTTACAGGAAAACATGGAAAGGAGGAACTACGGAAGGACTGAGGGTGTCAGTGGACGTTAGCAGAGAAGAGAGACTGATGGTTACGAACGTGTACAGACCGCCAATCAGGAGAATTCAAGGAGGGGATGAGAGGGTGAGGGAAGGAAGCAATGTCTGGATGAGCAGGGATCCTAGAGAGCTGGTGCTAGGAAATATGAATCTGCACTCAGAGATGTGGGGCAGTGAACCGGAGCAGTGTATGGCTGATAGGACGGAAGTGGAGGAGTTGGTTTACTGGTGTGGGGAGAACCCCTACTTGATACTCAACACAGGAGAGAAAACTTGCGTAGACAGACAGACAGGAAGGGAGAGTGTCCCGGATGTAACGCTGGCAGCAGAAGAAATCGCGGAGAGATGTACTTGGAAGGTGTTTATCGAGTTGGGGTCGGATCACCAGAGAAGAGTATTCTACTGAAGAAAACCTCGAGGTTCAACAAACCGTACTGGGATGAGGAGCTGACAGAGATGAAGAAGGAAAGATACAGGGCTAGGCAGAACGTTGAAGAGAATGTGGAAGAGTGGAGGCAGAAAGCAGACGCGCTGAAGGAGAAGGTGGAAGAGAAAAAGAAAGATTACTGGAAAGGGTTCGTGGAAGGTCTGGAAGAGAGCAAGGACATGGAGAAGGTGTGGAGGACTGTGAAGAGCCTGAGTAGCGG
>JAYRBW010086470.1:0-45294 GCA_036023295.1 Invenusta paracnida
TCACGGATCATGGATATTTTTCTGGTTATGTCACGGACGAGATCTCGTCCATAAAGGCCATCGAAAAAAAACGTGTATTGAGAGAAACTTATGAAATAGTTTTGAATCCTGGATGAAGAAACAAAAAGTGCCAATTATTCAATAGTGTCAATCTTATAGTGATAGTGATATAACTATAAGACAAGCACTTATATCTGAGCAGACTGGAATAATATTAAAAGCCATATTTTATGAAATGAGTAAGATTACACTATAGAGATATACTGTCAACAAAGTTGGCAGATTCTCAATGTAGAAAGAGAATCTCAGTACTAGTACAATTATATACATATGACTATTTGTCATAGTAGTCACCATGAGCATGCTCAGTTCTGAAGAACTCTAAGAGATTGTTAAGAATGGAATTGAGTCTTCTACTGCTCAGCAAAATCCCCTGATTTCTAATCAAATTTGATCACTTCTAGTTTTTCAAAAACTATAAAAAAATATTGTGGGGCCAGAGATATTATAGGTTTATTAGTTGCAGATAATATTATTTTTCACAGGATTCTTGGCTATGCTTCTGTAAAACCTAGAAAAGTCATGAAAATTTATGAAATTAAGGTTTTTATAAAAAATATTAGAGAATTTTGTGAAAATTAAAAAATGTATTTTTATCAAATTGATAAAATATAACTATTATACTTAGTGTGTCAGAAATAAATACATTTATATATAATATATTTAAAAAATCAAACTTAATATTTTCAAAATATGTACATACTTAGTATTTAAAAAAGCCATTCAGAAATAAAGCTTTTGATCAGTACTTTATCTAGTTAGCTGTCAAAGAGCTTATGTTAAATTCCCAAGGCTACCAAACCAAGTATTTTAATCATGTCACATATAAGGTTAATGCATTAAAATTTACCACTGCTTCCATTTAAAAAATTAAACTTAAATAATCTTTAGCACACTTTTTTTTGAAAATGTTTTTTGTATTTCCCTACTTAGACCTATACATTTTCCATAACATGATACTCTAGCTTTATTTCTTCACTCAAATCAACTTTGTTTTCAATAAAATGTGTACATATGTCACATTGGTCCTTTTTTGTACATAAAATGAAATATTCATTATTGAATATATTTATATAGACACTGATAAACAGTATTCATTTGATTAACAAAGTCATGATACAGGGCTGGGAAGTCAGGGTAGGCATGTGCCCCCAAACATTTCTGTTTTGCCCTTTTGATTATATAAGTGCCCCTTCTGACAATGTAACCCATGCCTGCTAACTATATGTAGGTGCACCTTCAATCTTATGTTTTAAAGTTAGTACCTCTTAGAGTTACTAAACTCATATAGTTGTTTCCCAAATGGGATGCTAAAATAGACAGAATCAAGGAGTCTTCATCTGGTGATGAGGGAAGTGCATCAAACATCAGACTGTTTTGTCCCACCAGATGGACTGTTTGATTTTTTACCTTTGATAGTGTAATCTGCAACTATTCTTCCTTACAAGAACTTTGGGAATGGGCATTGCAAAACCGTCACCAGGATACTGAAATGTACGCACAACTTCTGGGAGTTCAGTCACAGATGGAGAAATTTGAATACTTTTTTGGAATTCACTTGGGAAAATAACTTTCCTCAATTGCAACAATTTGAGCCAATCCCTTCAAATGTGTGACATGTCTGTTGTTGAAGGTCAGGAACTCACCAAAAAGACAAACAACATTACGCAGTATTAGAAATGATGAATCCTTTGACCTATTCTGGCAGAAGGTAACTAACAAAGCTACCAAGATGCAAATTTGAGCTTCCAATTCTTCTAAGGCAAAGAAAACGGCCAATGTGGTATGAGCCAGGTGATGCAGTGCCTCATTTTCTAATGACTGCAAAAGACAGGTATTGCCAGGCATATTTCGAGTCATTGATTTTGATTTCAAATTCCATAAAAATTTGTTTTGAACAAGAAGACTCTTAAAAGTATGCCAGTGTGTGAGACTCTTCTTCTAAGTGCTGCTAACAATCTCCCACTAACTGAAGAGATTGTTTGTGATGATGTCAAATTCTTTGGAAATAACTGAGCCACAATGGCTGTTCATCCAAATTAAATTGTTGCATTCTGCAATGGATTCGCCAGATCAACAATTCTCTTGGTGACATTCTTACACAGATGCAATTGTTTGCACATGGCAAGTGTGCCTTTTTCTCTGAGGTATTTAAACTGGCAGAACTGATACTTGCTATGCCAGCAACAAATGCCTCAAGTGAATGAGCATTTAGCACATTGTGCTGTGTAAAGTCATATTTGTGCAGTACTTAGATGTCTCAAAACGGTTTAAATCATCTAATGTTACTCAACATTCACAAACAGAAAATTGTAGTATGGCATGTGGTAGTTGCCAGCCTGTGGTATAACTACTATGGATGTTGGATAGTTTTCACAGATATCTTTTTTAGAAATTAAGGCCTTGCAATAATGGCTATCTTTTATCAGATAATTCATGATGTGATTCCTAATTGCTGCTCTATATTTCTTTATACCATTTTTTTAGAATGCTTTCTTCTTTTTTCTTAAATGTTCATGACAAATGAAGATGGTGTACTTGTGTGTTTAAAAAAAAAATTATAATGAAACTATAAAAATGTCATTTCTAAATAAAATAATTATAGATTGCACTTGCATTTCTAAAACTAGGCCTATGCTGATTGAATAATAATTTTGTTATAAGTTTTGTTTACATATAGATAGCCTTGTTCCATAGAGAAGATACTATTTCAAAAATGCACTTACAAGTCTTTTCTAGACAAGTAGTGATATACTGCATACAGGCAATACTGAAATTAAAAGATAGTCTATTTAGATTCTACACACCTTAAGTTCTAGCTAAATAAATGAATGCTATATGCAGTTTGAAAAGAATTAAGTCTGATCAAAATAAGAAATCATATTGCACAATACAATCATATTGTATATAAATTGTCCTCTTAATTAATAGCATAATAGTTAATAATAGTTAGATAATAATAATAGCATAATCCTGTATATATGTGTCCTACATTTATTCATTGGATATCTATTAAGATAAGTCTTGTTTCAATAAATTTGATTATGTATATTTTGGTCTGGAAAAATATCAAACTATTCTACCTTCATCAAAATATGAGTCAAAACTCTTCTTTACTCAATTATTTAATTATATCATGTTTGACAGACTTGTGTATAATAATGATTATATATAATCTTTTGATATGATTCCTCTGAGCTGTTTGTATTATGGTCTCATTTCTAAGTTTATATACTTAACTTTAATTAATATAGCCAAGTCATTAAAGATTTTGATTTTGTTGTGCAACAAAATTTGACAAATTAATTATGTGTTTCTATAATTTACAACCTAGTTATTTCTCACTGACAGAGTTACCTGTATATTTGTTGAAAGTACATATTCCTATTTTTTATTCAAATTAATTGATTTGTTATTTAACTCCTTTTTAATATTTCAGTAGTAATGGAACTTTTGTATTATCCAGTAATAAATAAGGACTTAAAATGTGTCAAAATAGTAATTTTTGTGATTGAATGTGTCAAAAACTAGTCAGATATTTTATAAATTAATCTAATATATGCACTATATATATAATTAAAGAACTAATAAAAAATATAAACATTTTGTTTCATTAAAATGATTCTTTCACCAAATTTAAGTGCTGGAATAAAAATTCTTTTATACATTTTTTTCATGTGATGTTGCAATTGAGTTATTAAAAAGCTGATTATTTATAACTATTGCAACAAAATTAAAAGTTGTGAATGCTTTAATTTGTTTACCCGAGGTATATAATATCACAATAATACTGTTATACATTTAATAACAACCAGTACTGTGAATTACCCATATTACCCATGGAATTTATTCCTCACACCAGTCTAGAATTAAAGAAAGACACTGTCAATGAAATTAAAATATTACAATTACATAGCTCATATAAAGGCAGTAATAAATTATAGTAATAAAACTTTATGCCAATAGTATATTTTATAGGGCCGTTTGGTAATGTATGACTCAATGTTTAAAGTGTAACTAACTAACTTTGTACTTAACATTGTATTGGTTAACTAAATATAAAAAAAAAACATTAATCATGTCAAAAATAGTTTAATTCTTCTAATATTAAAGCTAATTTAATCATGTGTGCTTATCTTATTTATTTAACTTATTGTATTTCATATTGTTGTCATAGTTCATGATTAATATATTCTGTATTTATATTAGACAGGTCTGCATATCCCTTGGCAGCATAGTAATTATGAAAAATAGAAATAAGATGGAGCCGTGAAATAGATCTTATATTTAACACAAATTTTTGCTGTAAGACAGCCTCGTCATGGGTACATCTGAGACAGCTTTTGAGAGATAGCATATTAAATACACCACAGCATATAGTGATTGCATCACCAGATTATCTTAACATAGCTTATATTTACAGCGAATATTTGGGTTAAATATAAGATCTATTTTGCAGCTCTGGCTTATTTCTGTTTTTCTTGAATTTATTTCTATTATTATGTAAAAGTATGTATAATTGAATATATATCGTATGCTAGATATTGATTCAGGTTTTTTATCATACATTAATGACTCATTACTGTTGGCAATTTTTACTTTTGTATCTATTAACAATTATGCATTAAAGTATGTATAGAACAGATATTGTTATGAAGCTGTTATTATAAACAAATCTGTCTTAAAATTAAATGTTTAATGTTATGCTCTAATTGAAAGTATTAATTGTTTCTGTATACAACACTTTTTAAAATTTGATCATGTGTTTGTTATCACTCAATTTTTCTGTTTTTTAGAACAATAAATCAGTTATAATCTGCGAGTCTTCTGACTTTCCCTGCGAAACAACACAATTATCCAGACTACTTACAACTGCAAAACTAGACATGGAAGACGAACAGGTTCACAGCACCAGTATGAATGATGAGGATTTTGAGTTGATGCACCAGAATGAGGTTGGCAATCATGCCTCTCCTGCCAGCGACCTGCTCAAAGGAGGGGATGTTGATGACCTGGATCCCTTTGCACCAAGCAGTCATACTAAACCATCGGAGGAGAAATGCCCATCTAGTGAAACAGCCTCTTCGATGAACCTGCTGGATCATCAGGATGCTCCAGGTTAGCTGAGGGTTGTAGGACACATTGTCTCTAGTCTGCACTAGTTTATGTTGTGCATAGAACAAACAATGTGGGCCATTTTATGAGGGTCCATGGATATTTTGTCTTGCTATTTTATGTTTAGGGTAGTATGCTAAATCCGCTGGAGACATAAAGCAGATGTTAAATTAAAACGATACCCTATCCTTTGCAATAACCATATTTGGTATTGTTTCTCTGGCAGAGTTTCTCAAAAAAAGAATCTCGATGGCTCATTTAGGACATTCAATCACATTTAACGTGGATTATTGTAATAACTGGATTTCTTTTCCCACTTATCCCGCAAATATTTTGATGAAACATGGAAGCTTCTGATAGAAAAGGAGTACTTGGTAGTCGCTCGGTGTATACTGTGTTTCTCGATCGACCAGGCTTAAAATATTTGAAATGTTTATAAATTTGACTTGGTTCCTTAAGTTTAACACTGAACATCTGGTGGTATTTATTTTCAATAATTCTTGGTGCTCTCAGCTTTGTTTTCATTTTTTCTTTATTCGTGTTTAACAGGAGGAAGCTAATATTTATGTGTTTACGTTTCCCAAAGCATGCCCCACGCACCTACCCTTTCCCCAAATTTGATGCCATTGTACTTTGCATGTGCCAATGTTCTTTCTACTCTACGAGTCTGTTATGAAGAATAATTTGTCTGACTTTGGTTTCTAGGTTAGCTTCTATAAGTTATGGTGTTTATACTGAGCTATTCAGCACATGACTTTCACTTTAAACTGCGTATTTTTAAGGGAATACTTCCATATCCAGCTGTTTCGGATCTGCAGTTTGAAATATATTGTTATACCAATAGAAGCTTGCTATCTAGCAGAGGTATTGCTCCTTCTGTATTCATAGTGCACTAATTCCCCTAGAGCTATATTATTCCCCTTATAGTCTCTGTTAACTCGTTACACTAGTTTTGTAGTTGTAAGTTACACAGTGAATCAGTGTGCCTTTTTCAAATTATTTTGTCATTTCTTAAAAAATCCTTGCCCTTCGTAGTCTCTAGCCTTGTATTTTGAGGGCATTTCATCTGTAACACATATCGTATAAGGTGTTCTAAATCTAAATTTATTTTAATCGCATAAACCACGATTTGTAATTTGCATTATTCAAAGTTTTAATATTTGGAAAGTAATACTGTACGTGTTTATATCACAAAATTCTAGATTACATTAGTAAAACGTGTGAGTACACAACAAATTCTGGTTCCGATAAAATGTTTTGTAAATATTCTTTATTTAATAGTGATTTTCGGAATTTGAAATGACGTATGAATAGGTTAAAAAATAACCCAAAAGATTTATATAATGTATCAATACTATTAAAAATGCCAAGTTCGGTCTAAGAGTAAATCAATGTGTTTTCCTTCTGTTTTCAAAGATCACCCTAACTTCCTAGATATTCTGCCTTTCCCCTCTTTCTTGTTCAACTTTTGTCAACTTAGCAATATGTTCTGTGTTGCTCTGTAAGGCATTGTCTCTCTGTCTTATTCAATGCTGAAATGTATATAATGCATTTATCTACTGGGAGATGTTCTCTTGTGTTACTCTGATTGGGTTTGAACTGGATCTGGACACAAACCAGGCGACCTGAATCATTTTGGTGGGGAAGGCGAGCTCAGCTCCCCGGATGACTTTGAAATGATGACGAAGTCCGAGGGCGAGGACCCCTGCACGGATCTTGACCAGCCGGAGGTAGTGGAGGAGACGATGGAAGAGGCCTCCCGAACCGCTCGTAGTCCTATGGCGGACGGGGGAAACCGGTCCCTCCTAATGAGTATGATGGAGGAGGTGGAGGTGCAGCCCACACTGGCTCCACTCCAGGAGTCACTGGCTCCGTCCAGAATGATGGAGGAGGAGGTCATGGAAGAGGCGAGAACCACTCTGGTCCATGCGGCGCCCCCTTCAGCCCCGGAGGAGAAAGAGCGCTCGCCCACGCCGGTGGAAGAGGAGATCCTCGAGGCGAGCGAGGCCGTGCGTCCTGTTCACGCCGTCTTCCAGCCTCCTCCTTCTCCTGCCAAGACTTCTCCAGTCCCTCCTCCAGCTACATCTACGCCTACGCCGCCACCGGAGCCTGAACCCGAACACGAGAAGCAGCAGGAAGAAGAGAAAATGCCTCCACCACCGCCACCGTCACAGCCCTCTGCACCACCTGTGGATGTCAGCTGCTGTAGGTCCCCTTTCCTCCCCCACCCCCCTGTCATCGCTTCCTCTTCTCTTTCCTCCGCATTGCTTTGTTATGTTGGTTGATGCCTCTGCTCTACTCTCCTGTGTTTTGTTATCGTCGTTATTTACTAATTAATTAATTAATTACCAACATAACTACTTACCCCTGCAGCGCACAATTTAATATTCTATTTGTTATGACGAGTATAATGTTATTCCAATGTTCCTTCATCACCCGCCACGCTAAATAGCATGTTTGTTTCTCATCTCGCTCCCATCTCCGCTAAAATTACCGATTTGTTATCTGCCACTGTTTTCTTTGTTACTGACTTATCATCACCGAACAGTTATCATGTCATAATTCTCCTCGCAAATATTTACGTAATGCTCCCAAGATCAGCATGTTCATCCGCATATCCTCTCTCTCTCTCTATCTACCTTTTATTTGTTTGTTTTACTTTGTTCGGCTCTCCTGCTTCGCACAAATAATACCAAAATTTGAGTCCAGCAGTCATTCCTATTTGATTGGATTGATGTGAATGTTTTTATTGTTTCGCAACACCCACCCTCTCTCCCAAGTTTGACCCCTCTGTTCACCATCATTCATTCATCCGTTCATCGTAGTATTCTGTCCGTAGTTGTTATGTTTTGCCGTGATAATAATTTGCTGTGCATCATTATCATGACTTTGTTTATCTTCCTGTCAGTCTATCATCGACTGCCGTCACTAAATCATTAAATATATTTCGATATTGTTATTTACGTTTATTATATTCCGAAGATAAATCGTGTCATATTTGGGAACGAAATCGAAGTAATGTCTGTTCTAATATAATATTGATCTAACTATTATTCAATTCTGAAATTAGAATAAATGATTTTTAAACGTTGTATAAAATAAATAAATTAATAATTTTCGATTATAAAGCATTCCTTTTAATTATTCCAAAATATAAGTTTTGTTTATTATTTTACTTCACGTTTATAGTTTATTAGATTATTTGATTGTTGAGTTTATTATAAATTCTTGGAGAAATTGGACCCTCTTGGTAAGATCTTTTTTTTTACATAATATTATATTGATTCTGTTTTTTGCTGTGAAATTAAATTTCTTATAGTACAGGGTGGTCAATAAGTTACATCCGATTTTCCCCCTTTATTTATATAAGGAATTTTTTTTTAATCATATAAAAAGTCTTCGTTTATCCAATAAGCAATTGTATTTTATAGGTGCAAATTATAGATGTGTACATAACAACATTATATCAGTTTACATTAGTCATGTAGTTCAAACTGTTCACCCTCACACAATATGCAGTTTCTAAGCCTCTCTGGCACAGACCGGCAAACTTGAGTACACAATTCTTCATCAATGGGGGCAAATTTCTCTATTATTGTATCTTTTAGCTTATCCATTGTTTGAGGCCTTTCCCGATAAAACAAATTCATAAACCTTTCATCACTCCCCATAAAAAGAAATCACATGGAGTCATGTTAAAGCTGGCCATTCTGTTGACCCAAAATTTCTTATCCAGCCAGTTGTGCACCGCACCCCGTATTGCAATAGTGGGGCGATGCCCCATCTTGCTGAAAATAAACGTTCTGTTGTCGTCTGGCTCTTGGCTATAATTCAGTCTTTATCATATCCAAATAATTTTCTCCGTTGACAGAACCACAAAAAAAGAATGGGCCAATTATACCCCTGGAAGAGATGGCTGCCTAAACCGTAACACCAGCTTGACCAACAAACCGTTCACATACCATTGAAGGATTTTCGGTAGACCAGCAGACACGTTTGTGTCTATTTATTTGTTCGTTCAGTTTGAACATAGCCTCGTCTGGCCAGCATATCCGATCAATCAGGGAGTCATCTCTATCCACCATTTCAAGGAATGTCTCGGCAAACTCCATACGTCTGTCTTGGTCGCCGTCATTGAGCCCATGAACCAGCCGGGGGATAATGGTCTCGTTTTTTTTCAGTAATCGTAGTACACTCGATTTAGAAATGTTTAGTTCTGCAGACAGGCGACGAGATAGCTTTTGTGCGATTCGTTCAAATTTTAAACTAAGTGATCACCTTTTGCATCTGTTGTTGATGTGATGGGTCTTCCTCGTCTAACTGCATCACATACTGAGCCTAGCTGTCGCTTCACATTTATTAATTAATCAATCAATTGTTTTTTATTTCGTACTTGGACTTCATGGATTCCATATTCTCTTGATAAATAACGACTTGTTTCTGCAACAATTTTCCTCAAGTTTATAATAGAATTTTACTGCAGTTATTTGCTTTGTTTTTTGTTAATCGAAGCGGCATTATTAAAGTTGTCAACAGTGTGTAATGCAATCAATGATAAAACATTTTTAATTGCAGCTATTACTATCTTCACCATAGATTAAATGTTATTTTAAAGTTAATTGGCACATTGATATCTATGCATGAAATTCGATATATGTACGTAGAATATATGAATGTCTATAAAAATCATTTAAACACATTCTAAAAATCGGGCGTAACTTATGGACCACCGTAGTTCAACTTATTGCTGCCTTGAGCAAAATTTAGACATCTGTTTTTTTTCGTTTATTGTTTTTGCTTGTTTCGATTATCAATTTATATTTCATATTACTAATACACATGCGCATAAAAAGATCATTGCATTTATATATGGTACTGAGATATTATTCGCGTTGCTCTTTGAACGATAGAAATTTCACAATTTAGTGACATTCAAATAGATAATTTAACGGGTTCATTATTATTTACGATCTACACTTAAAGTATTATTTAAAATATATTTTATATGAATGAAGTTGCTTACAGTACACACTATTTATTATCTGTAAAACGTACTCTGTGCTTGAATCCTTTCCTTACTATATCATGATATCGCTTATTAAGTAATATGTCATTTATAAAACAGTATATATTTTACATGCGTGGAAACATTGTATTTTATATAATATACCTATTTATATCAAGCTGTTATTCTATATATTATTATGTTATGCTGCTTTATTTGATTTATTACGATAATTAGTTATAGGCACTACACCATTTAAGTAAATTAATTGATTTCTTAACTTTGATAGTAAATATTGGTTTGTGTTTTCCTTGGTAGTTGCTATACATCTTATAATCGGCTACTAGCGCCATGTATTGTAGTCTAATATCGTGTGCCCGGAATGAGAGTGATGGCAGTGACTCGACATATCAACCCCTACCCGTCACCTTTCCCTCTAGCCGGCGATACTGAGCCTTCGAGTCCTGTTGCCACCCCAGCGTCTGTCAGCGCTCCTGTCATGCCAGAGGTCTTGAAGAAATTGGACCCCCGTGGTAAGCTCTATCTGTTATCTCTTATAATGAAAGTCCTATTGAAGCCGAATATAAAAGCATTATTCCGTTTTTGTTGTGTTAAATATTAGACTATCGTTCTTTTGATAACACCAGAAATGCAATTCAGTTGAAAGCTATGCCGATAAATGTTTTATTAATTATTGAAGATTTTTTGTATAGAACGCAGCAAGCAGCATTCCTCTTCTTTTTCCGGTGTATAAAATATACTTAAGGCTTAGTATTCCACAATATCATCACATTTTGTGGATATTTTACTGGTCAGTTTGGGTTTCTGTTTGTATTATAATTACATGATACCATGTTGTGTGTCACTTCTTCCAGTTTTATTTTATCGTTAGATTTACCCCCTACCCCTACTCTTTTTACACGTTTTGTTGATGATTCATGGTATTACATCATCGATCAACCAAGTAGCTGTTAATAGGCATTATGACGGAATATTGACTATAACTGATTATATGTACGTTGATGATGCAGGAAAGCTGCCCACTATTTAGTCATAATTTATGAATATTATAATATATTATATACACTATGTTCAGGAATAGTTGAGAGTTGATTTCGACGCAATTCCAAAGTTGAAAGGGTATCGTCTTACACACCGAATAGGATTGAAGCCTTGAAGGAAATGGGAAATGAATTAAAAGACGTGACTCATTCTCAAATTTCCGTCTCTCTTCGTGGCTTGTTTAATTTCCCTTTTTGTTGAGAGTTTTTGTAATGGCTTATCCTCTCTCCTTCCTTTCTATTCAGGCAGAGATAAGTTTGGACAGTTTGCCATTTCCAGTTTATTATATTATTATATATGTCATAATATTAATATCAATAGTTTCGCCAAATCACTTCCCGATGAAGGAAACCACCAGACCAGTGCAATGTGACGCGATCGATAATAGCCTCGCGTGTGTTGGATTGATACATAATATTATATTTCGATCAACCGAACAGAGGCTGTCCGCTTCTTCTTGTGTTGTTGTTTTTTTTTGCCTCTCCCAAGAAAATGAGAGTTTGTGATCATAAAGAGAGCCGGTGTGCTGATTCTGTGTGTCTGCTCGGTATATAATATAATTTATTTAGTATCAGTTGATAATATCAAAGGGCCGGTAATTATGGCATTATATTCGTTATCCTTGAGGTTATAATTATAAAGACACCCGACTCCAACAATGAATAAGCAGTTCTTTGTAAAGTTTAATTTTGAGCTTTTTAATAGATTTATATTATGTCGACTCTGTTATATACTTAGTTGTTTAGGGATGGATGTGTGTTTGAGGGGGGTGTTCTATGGAGGACCAAATTGATTGACTTCCCTGCAGAATACTTCTCCTCTGACTAATCGATGAATGTTGTATAATGCGCCACTCGTCTGTCTGGTTAGTTAGTAAGTCACTCCACCCACAAGTTAGCTATGTATATATTCACTCGTCATCCCAGTACTATGTAGTTGAAGTACTATGAATACCAACCATTGCTGGCAGTCTGCTTTTCTGGGTTCCCCTCCCTCTCTCTCTCTCTTCTTCCTTGATTATTCCCATGGGATACTCTTGAGTTGACGAATCTATAAATTTATCTACTTGGACAATTTGCAATCAATTGTACACATTTTTATTGTGATTTTCGTTTTTACACTGTTTATAATGTACCCACTTTTAATATCTATACTTCTTATTAGTGTGTATATATATACATATTATGTATGACGTATTCATTTTTCATTGATTCAATCGCCTTCACCTGCTCTCTTATTAAAATAATGTTCTTCGTATTTATTGTTATTGTTCGCACACCTGTGTTTTGTCTCATTTCAATCGTTCACTTATTACAGAATCCTCTCATCGACCAACAAGTCCAGAAGAAGAGATTGACCTCCGCAGTAGTATGCTCTCTCTCTCTCTGCTCTTTTCTTTGCTTTGTTAACAATATCCCTCTCCCCCCCCCCCCCTCCTCTTTTTTTCAATTTGGAACTGCTCTGATAAATTCGATAATCCCGATTATTCATTATATATCTGCGCTTATCTTTCCTCTCGCACCTTGGGCCTATTTCATAATGATGTCGTGTTTAAATAATACATAGATCGAAGGTAATTCCTCTTTAATATATTAAATATTGTGATAATGAATTTCAATACTATACATGAATTATGTAATTCTGACATTTCGACAAAATTATGATCCACCAAATCATTTAGAATTTGATGAAAATTATGTCGATTCCGTGCAGTGAAAACTTATTAATTGCTGTTTAATTGGAGTATTAATGAATTGAGGTAATGACATGTTTAATCTTGTTTTTTTATGAATTTGGCCCTTGGTCTCAGCTCTGTATTGCTTCCTATTTGTAACGTTTCTATCGCTGCCAACTCTCCCACCCAATACTAACTCAACAGAACTCCTCCCCTCTGCCTTTCTCTAATATGGTTCTTAGGAGAGTGCCCCCTCTCCACAACACTGCATGAAGCCGCTAACGTGTTTTGCATTTCGACCGTAAATCACCGTAAGAGGGCTGTGCCTGTCCTCTAGGCCCAATTAAAGGCTACGTCTGGTAGTTGAATTGTAGTGACTTTCAAAAAAACAATATATTTAAGTGGATCGATGTGGTATTAGTTATCTTCCTTATTGGCGTACTTTTAGTGCATGTTCTTTACCGACATTTTGCGGTCAGGTAAACCAGCTGATGATCAGCTGACTTTTGCTTGAAAACAACAACGAAGATGTTATCGCCAAAAGGACGAGTACAACTGACCCTTCCACCTTGCAATATATGGTGCGCTAATTAGTTGACTAGTATCTATTAGTTGCTTTCCTCCTCACTCAGTACCGTAAGGGATGTAATGAATTCCCTCTTGTCAACTGTAGTTCAGCCTAGTTGTCCAGTGTTCCCACCTTACATGAGCCTGCGTGGGTGGTTGTACTTAATCTCTACACATTGTAGATTACACGTTTCGATAGTGTCACTTCCCCGTGCTGGTTGGGTTTGCGCCAAACATCATCGCGTCTATTTATAGCATTGTTAGTGTCGCTAGCTACAGCTGACTATTATCCGCAGCGGTAGTTCAGTGCATGTTCTTTTTGCGGTGTGTTTTTAAAAATTGCTCGAAATAATCAACACCAGGAATTTGCAAGTTTTGCATTTACCCTTTTGGCCTGCTGTATATTTGTGCTGCCATTAATACATTCTGTGCCGCATATGATAACTTGTGTTTGTATATGCATTGCACAGTACATGCAATCAACTCGTGGTTTGTTTTCATTCTCTTGGTATTATTGTACATTTTCGTTTTTCTGATCTTTATCGCTCTTTGATATCTCAATGTTTAAATTGTTATTTTTTCAGTCATAATATCGATCATTTAGTTTTTCTTTAGACGTGCTGTGGCCATTTAAATTTGAAAACAAAAGAAAAATATATAACAATTCTTCTTAGTAGAAATCAAAAAGTATTGTTTGTTATGTGTATTAATGTATAATATAATATTATTGTATTAAATGACTGCTAAATTAAGTTTTTTTTTATAATTTTAAATACTTGTTTGTTTGTCATGTACTTAACTGCGCAAACGGCTTACTTATTGCAGACAAATCTACCCTGTCACTCAAAAGTATTGTCAGGCTTGTCTTTCAATGTTTAGACAGTATTTTTATTAAATTATTTTCCAGACCGATCCTGTTAACCTATTTTAAGGCAAGATGTTGTACTATTTCATAGAGATATATGTATATCTTTTACGACTGACCCAACGGCAATATTATATGTAGTGAATAAATAAATAAAAATTGATTTCATTCAGACAGTCGCGTTTATGAAAATTGTAAGTTTGATCGATGGATCAAGGAAAATCGGGTCTTTTTAGTTACAAGATTACTATATCATCAAGTGGGTGGTGGGCGTCTCGTACAACTGCTTTGCTTTGCCGTGGGCTGTTAATTTCTCGGTATTTGAGATCATTAGAGATTGCGTGATTTAATAAACGAGACGTCGGTTTATAATGCAGAAGCAGGAACGGAGGGGTCACCTTGTAAGGACACCTTTTCAGGTAACAAGGTCCACTTGAAAGCGGTATGGCACTGGGTTTCTGCCCCCTTTCCATCAAGGATTTAGCTTGACGGAACATACGCAAACATGTCCAGCTGTGCGGGTTACTATGATAATACTGTGGTCTGGTTTCTTTGTAACAAACTTGCATTACTAGTACAATAGTGTTATGGTACTCTGCTTAATTTTATTGGTACTTTGAATTTACAGAATATATATAAATAAACCTTTAATGTTTGTGTCTCCTATTTTCTTTCCCCTGTGACTGGTTTATTTATAGTTTTCCACTATTGCGTACCTACCTACTTTTATAAAAACAGAAGATGCCTATTTTAATGCCAATGTCTTTATTCAATCTCCTTGTATCTGGTTTAGAAATACCTTTTTTAATGTTTAAAAATACTTATTTTTTATAAGACCAAACATGTCATTTGCCTTTGAACTTTTATAGTATTATCAATTGATAAGTGTGCGTCAATAGCTATCTAGAAATATATGGATAAAAATGTAATTATTTCATATTTGGTCGCAGTTTTTGATCTAATATTGTGTCAAGATTTACTAATTATATCAAATTAACATCTAGTAGTGGATAACGTCACAAAATGGAATTTATTATTATTTGTATTACATATTACTTGTATAAAGTTGTTTTAAGTATTTATGAAATGGGGTTCAAATTATATACTTCCCTGAATTTTTTAAACAAATTCTTTCGTAATATTATACTGTGAAGAATAATCGATGTTGTTTTTTTTAACTCGATTTCCCCGCTGTTCATTGGTCCTGGCACATTCAGCTCTGGAGCTCGTGTACTGGCGTCGTCCAATCAAAACGGGCCTCGCTCTCGCCCTGCTCCTAACCCTCCAGTTGGGCCTGGTCTTCTGTTCCGTCATCTCAGTCTTCGCCTACACTGGTCTGAGTGTGCTCATCTTCACAAGCTCTCTCCGGATCTACTCCCACTTCTTCAAGAAGTCTGATGATGGCTTCTTCCTCAAGTGAGACATCCCCCTCCCACAAACCTGGATATATAAGTAGAGTAGAGACGATCACACGTTCGGGGAAAATCTCAAGTATAAGTAATCTTTCGTATTATAGCTGAACGGTAAGATAGTTTAATAACTATTAGAAGGCAAATGAATCGATAACAACAGAAAGTACTTTTAGTTTACTCGTAGGCAAGTAAACCTAATTTAACATTAATTGATAGTTAGGAAACTACGGTCTCCTGAAAAGTGGCTTTCTCTGCGAAAATCTCTCAGAGAAATTTATTGTTACAGTCTCGATAATGTATCGATTAAATATGGTCGGATCGGGTAGTTTTTTTTTTTTAAATTCTCGTTGCACCTCTCCTTTATCAAGTTCTGTAGTGCTGTGTATGCCGAGAATTGTTTCTTTTCATTTGCTTCTGAGCTATTGATTATGGTAAAAGTTTTCGTATAGTAGGTATGCTCAATTGTTAAACAGTTGTCTGTAAGCAGGAGCGTGTAGCTCGTCGATTATTACGACACAAAACTTTACTTTGTGTCGTCACTTTAGGTATTCGAGTTAATAGTGGGCTAAGCATTGGTGGTTTATTATCACCTGGAAGTTATCCAGATTCTAACACAACTTTCTACGTTTTGGATTTGAAATTGATGTGTCTTTTCTTTGAAGAAAATGACCATAAAAGTTTGTTTAATTGACGTTTTCAAATAATTATAAAGAAGCCCAAAATATCGAAATAATTCCCTTCTTTGTGATAACTTGTGGGGTCTTTCTTCCCCAGATTATAAGTTAGTAATTGTACTCTGATCCTTTGAACAATCAAGAGAACATGGAAAAGAATTCCTCCCCGCCTCCTGATCGCTACAACAAGCCTTAGATCTGTGACTTTTTGCTTTTAGCAACCAGACTTCTTCGCTGTTAGTACATCTACGCGTATGTTTTGGTAATGAGTCACTCTGACAGTAGAACTTGTTTTGCAATCCTTATAAATTGATTTCGTCTCATTTGCGTGTAAAAAACCCAGCTTAGACGTAGAATTTGTTCCCGCATTTTTTCTCGTCGTATTGATCGTTTTAAGTACATTATAACGTCTGTTTCTTAAATTACAATACTCTTATGTAAACGCAATGTATGTCGTCTATGGCGCAAGCGTATTAATATCTCTTTTTTTTAATATTCCCTTTAAATATATTCCTCGGCAACACGTCTTGAAGTTAAGTCACAACAAGGTCGAAAACATGGCTTACTTGTAATGTTAATCTTCATTTATACCTTCCTACGCAGTGGCGCTTTATTTCGAAGCGATTTAATTCCACTGGTTTATGTAATAGTGTAATTTATTTTGACTGTAATCTTTTTCAACTCTCCCTCTATGTTTATTCAATTTAAGCATCCGTCCCCTTAGAAACCTTCTGTAAGTATTGGTTTTAAAAGTAATACGCGTTGCTTGATTGGTTGGTTGGTTGGTTTTATCTTGTTATATTCATTTTCTGTTTTATGGTTTCATTTTTATGGCATTCATTTTCAGCGTTACGCAAGCTTAATTTTTTAATTAAAGATTACTTAACATACTTTTTTGGATTTTCTTATTGCAGTTATATATAATATTCAATTAAAGTTAGCTTTGATGGCAAACGTAACAACCATATATTCACCTGTTTTAACACAAACTACTCCGCATTTATAATATAAAGGATATAAAGCTTCTAGGATATTATCCTTGAGGCTTTACATTTCAATATGCGGGGTGTTTTCAAAAATGGATACTGCTGTATGGTAGGCTTCGTGATAAAGTGCTGTACAGGCCATACTGGGAACAATACTGGTTGTCCATCATATGTCCTATCGTCAGTGTTTATATTGATCTATTCTTTTTCTTCGTGTACTGTTGGTGCTGTTATATTATTCTGCCTTTTAAAGCCCAATCTGGCGAGTGCTCTAGTCTGTGTAACACTCTTATACATACTGTCGTTTACACTCAGTACCTACTTAGTGCTTTACGGATCCTTCTGTAAACTTGACTTGTGTTGGTTCTTGAGATATTCATGCGTGCACGATTAGAAGGAACAATATTATTTGACTCTACTCATTTATTTTTTAGATTATATATTAATGCATTTTCATTTCCAAAGAATTGTCGCTTTTCTACTAAGAAAGTTTAATGCTAATAATCGATACTATTTACCATTATTTGAAACATAATAAATTATAGTATTAATGACAAAATGGCGTATTTAGGTGGGCGTTCGTAGTTTTAATTGGTGAGGTAGCTTAGCCGGTCTGCGTGCGATTCGTAGATTGTTAGTTTGTTGATTCCTGATAGTGTGAGGACTAAGCGTTACTGAATCGAGCTGTATAATATAGTATAATATTATGGGGCAGGCTATTTCTACAGTACGTCCAATATCTACGGTGATTCTTATCATTTAGTCACTTTTTATGCTGTGTACCTATTTTGTATCAGTAAAGTAAGCCTGTTTGTTATAATATTAAAGCTACAAAAATAAACGACACAATGTGAATTTGGTTTGATTTTTTCGTTACATCTTCCTCCCTCCCCCCCCCCTCCCTCTCTATCTCTCTTGTTAACTGCATAATACTAGACTGTCGTCTATTGAGTTATAGTATAACATTACAATCACTATATCGTGCTTGTTCAGAGGTATTAATACACGAGGTTTTTATATCCAATGCTTCCCATCCGTGTTGGCACGGGGTGTTATTGTTATTGCCAGCTCTGCTACATGCAGACTTGTGCCATTGTATAGTATAGTATACCTATGTATGTATGTATGTTATGTTATGTTCAAAACAGTAGAAGGTGGTATTGCCAATGCCGAGAGTTGTATCAATGAAAGTCAGGATCTTAATGTCAAACGCATTCACAAAGTACCGACCTGGGGAATTGTTCCACAAAGCCAGTGTCGTGGAGATGTAAAAGTGGTAATATAGAGCCAGCCGACGCATCTCTTATCGATGAAACAAGCGTGTTTTTCAAACAGATCAGGAAAATCTCATTGGTGGAATACTTAGCTACTTGTAAAATATGAGTTCCAAGTTTGTTTTAGATTTAAATCAGTGATAATGATTAATTAATTTTTTGAACATTATTGATTGTCTTTAAGCTTAACTTGATTTTTCCATTGCAAAATATACTTAAAATAATATAGGTTATTATTTATTTATAACGTCATATTAGCACTTTTTATAAGAACTCCAGAAGTAACCTAAAAATATTGTTATTGTCGTGAACCTATACGCAACAAAATAGAATTCATGCTGCTATTGATTTATTTTTACGTTTGATACATACTGTAACTTCAGAGGGTTAGAACAGGCTGTGCATTGAATGAGGATGCGATTCATCCATTCTTTTGCGACCCAGAACATGATATATTATTATACTATTGCTGAACAGATAGCACAATACCATAAAGGGTGTATACCTAATTGCTTGAATGGAAAGCGAGGGAGGATGGAGGATCATTGAAAATCCAATTATATTATGGTGGGTAGAAAAGTAATATTATCTAAATAACTTACACATTATCTAGGCTGCCTGACTCAAATGTCACCGCAAGCATAATGGGAGTTAGTAGCCCTTGTGCTGATTAATGTGGGATCAATATCGTTATCGCTCAGTTGGCATGCATTGGCATCGTCTAAATTGCCTTAATTTAATGTGGTTTGTGGAGACCAGAAATTTGCCTGAAGGCTTTTATCGCATACCGCATATACCTACTGCAAAATATATCCATTAATTATCATGGTTATTATTTTATAACACAATGTTTGTATCGATCGCTTTTATGATGTGATGATGGCTACTACATCATTTGTGCCCTACAATCATACTCCCAACTCCCATCCCCCTTTGATCCTATCTCCGGATGTCAAGCATGCCTCCTCTTTTCTCTTACCCAGCTAGTCTGCCTCGCTCATCAATTCCACTCTATTTCTAGGATTTAATACGCACACAACGTCAACTCTATTAGCCCGGCTAGCCAGCACTATACACAATAACTGGTTGTACATACATATCTCTCAAGTGTCAAATTCGCCCTGTGTCAATTCCCCCCTCTCTTATCCTTTTCAAAAAGCTCCTGCCTCATCGTTCGCTTGCTGGAAGAGAAAAAATGTGCAACTCCAAGTTACTATTATTTATAGTAGACTGGTGGAATTGGCGATTCAATATATTATAGTATCAACGCTTTTCTGATTTCCTCCATTTTTGTTCCATTTGGCCACCACGCTCCAGAAAGGTTATCCCCCCATTGAGTCCCATTTTAATGATATGCATTATGTCCATCGGGATGTAGTTAACTCCCTTTTAATCTACCTAGCGTCTGGCATTATATATTTGATAAGAGAATTGTGTACTATTAGGTAGGCATAGATAATCCTCTGTAAATAAGTACGTTTCATTATGATGCTTTTATCTACATAGCTACTCTGCACTTTTAAATTGTATCCAGCATCGTTGCCATCTTGGTTTCCGTAGAACTACAAATACCCGCATAAGTTAAGTCTTAGTTTGTATTTAAGAAGGTTATAATCTACTGGCATAGAATTTCAGAAACTAAATATATTCGAAATATTGATAGAATAGTTTACAAGGCAATATTATAGTTTGTGTTGATTGTAGAAATTCAGACAACCTGTTTTTAGCACTCAATTTGCGGTGAGTAAATTCGGTTATTTTCTTGGCTATGACAGCGACCATGCTTATATTTTGAGGCTAGATGCATACTATTTTGCGTAAGTCGTTGTCATGTGTACAAATTGCAACATTTAAATGTTGACTCTTGTGAAAATCGGTCCGTCTATATTCCGGTCTTTGACAACATTCCTTTCTTACATCTTGGGTGTTTCAGTGCGTGTGTGCATCCATCCATCCCCCCACCACATACCCAAACTATTTTGGAGGTAAGAAATAATACGATGACACGGAAAGATGCCTGTTAATCTGAAAATGTTCCATTCCGAATCCTCGGCCGAAAGAGGCATAGCTACATAATATAAAACATGATACTCTACTATAGCTGTTGACAGAGCTATTTCACATATATTTTCTTCTTCTTCTTCCCCTCCTTGAAAGCCAAGAGGGAGCTGCGTGTTGGCATGGCGGCGGAGGCACTGTACAGCTTATAAAGGCCCAGCTTACTTTACTTGCCATCGCTTAGGCCTTACACTGCATTATACTGCATTACAAATTAGACAGCCTGGGATAGATGTGCATGTCTATACTATACGTATTATTTTCAAACGGCCCAACTGAAACTCATCGACATTGGAAAAAGTGAGAGATGGGTTGATCTGAAATTACAACTGTGCATTCAACCATGTGCAAGCAGTAATTCAGTAAGTTGCTGGGTCTATGAACCTTCTTCCTGCACAATACCAAAATGCATTTAACTCTCTCTCTCTCTCTAAATATAAGCAATTTGTGTAGAGAAGGTGAACCCATAAAAGTCAAAGTCTGCTCTATTTTTAGTTAATATCTGCCCCATAGTAGTATTAATGTACATAGTTTTCGTCGTCGTAAAAAATTGACTGATGGATTTTGGCTATACCAGATGTGTTATTCCACTCATTTGGGGAAAGTGTACATTGCTGTGCATATTGTAGTGTAGTAAGTATGTGTATAGGTGGATAATACGCTATTTATAAGTAAGTGTATTAGCTATAGTGAAGGTGGAAAGGACTGCGTCCAGTGATTGTGAAACTATTTTGTCCTTTTGGGCTGTTTATTCCTTGACAGGTGGGTAATAGAAAAGTTGACAGCTTTGGTTTAAGATCACCTATACATTAAATGCAGCTGTGAAAGAACCTTAACCTGTGTAACTATTTCTGTTCATGTCTTCCCCTTCCTTCTCTTTTGATGATCATGAGAGCAAGGTGTAGAGTGGCGATGTAGGTAATGCTGGAACCTTCTGAAGCATTCGAAGTAACAAGAGGGAGAAACATCGAAATCTAGTTTACCTGTGCTTGGCATTTGAGCACATTTTGAGAAAACTTGTATTTAAGTAAGCCTGGTTGCAACACGATATTCCAAAGTACATTTTATGCAGCCTATAAATATCCATCTTGCGTCCATTCATTGCACTGTCTTGATGCTGCGCGTCTGTTAATAATATCACGAGACCCCGACTGCTTATAAGTATGCCTAACGTATACTAGTATATTCGTGGCATTGACTGGGTATTACATCGATCAATAAGTTAACATGGCTTAACCTTTATAGCACATAATAATATGATAAAGTCCCTGTAGTTATTATACTTACTTATATATTATTATATTGAAAATGAAGTGATGTTATTAATTAGCTCCAATATCGGTAATGCTTGGGGATACGCCGTATGGACCTGCATAATTAGTATTCCCCTCAATGTATTGGCTGGGTATCCTAAACTATTAACTTACTTCCAAGGAGAAGATGATCAAAAACTTGACTCTCTGATTAAATGGAGGGAGCGAGTGCAGTGAAGATATGTAAATATTGTTATGGCCCCTACTAGCACAGTGTAAAGTGGATAAGTACCTGCCCAGACTGTTGTGACAGTAAGTTCATTTGTGGTGGATCAATGTTTGTAGTGGCACTTTGCTTCATTTATTAACTGCTTACCAGCCAGTCTACTCGAGCAATATTTACCCAACACAATTGGAGTTGAGTTGTAAACCTGTCTGTTGCCTGGAAGCTTGTGCATCGATCCAGACAGAATGTTTGAACTATCAATTATGCATACAAGAATGTGTCTTTTTTATTTTTGGCAAACAAACAAATTCGGATTTCTGTTTCTATTAATCAGGATTGGTTTCTAGGCTGTTTCTTCTATTATTATGTAAATATAACACTGGCTGCGTTGCTTCAGTTTTACATCAAAAATAGTTTCGATATTTTGTAGATTCGTTTTGATTTATAAATTCTGTCTGTTAAAATGGATTTATGCTTGAAACTATTTATTGCGTAGTTTGTTTTGTTGTGATTGTGCTTTCCGGGTTTGCATGCAGCTTCAACTGGCACCAGTCTTGGTTAATATCCTGTAGGTATACATATCAACCATGTGTGCGCGTGGTGGCTAGTTATCTGGACATAGTATATCATGGGCCATGTGTGGTGAGTATTTCATCTTGCTGACCCAATGGAGTATTGATAGACGTGATTATATTTATTGAAGGGCGCTTGATACGTACTTAGTCTACTGCCGTGTAAAGATTTGTATTCCTTTAAATTTAATAACACTGAAGTAACAGGGTACGTTATAACAACTCATCAACTAATAGTATATTAAGCTATATGAGTCATCATCGATTTGTGCTATACTCATATCATAATGTAGTAACCCTGGTTACAAAATTATATTGTAAGTATCCTCAGATTGACATAGGAGTCCTGCTCTCAAAGTCTCTATTAATTCATATTGCGACTGAGTGTTCACCTGACGATTATAAATGTCAATATTATTAGAAGTATCTTACGCAACTGATTTTATTATCCACTGCTTTACCGATGATCTGTGTCATTCCCATTTGAGGACACGCCCTTAGCTATAAAACATTGTTAAGAGTCGAGTAATATTAGGGTGTACAGCTGCTGCGCAGATTCGATGCAATGATTTTTAACTTTAAGATAACTCAGTTTTTAATGGTTTTTAATAATTCACAACCTAATATTGTGCTTCTATTCCCAAAGAGTTATCTTTTTTAAAGTTTTGTCGAGTTTTCTGTCTGAAATAGCTGAATGAATATATTTTCAAGCTATCTTTTCTCGGCATTCTGTTTATTAGTCGTTTTTGATATAGAAGTTATTACTGAATTATTGATTTCCGACAAGTGCAAAAGAAAGTTAGATATTTTTATTGTTATAGCGAAAACCGACTGAACTGAAATGGAAGTAATTTTTGTTTCGTAGGTATATTTGAAGAATAATTAAGTGGCATTCTTCTAGCGACGACAAGGTGCTGCACCAAATAAACGACAGGAAAGAGTCACGGACGTTGTAATTGAGGTGCCCTTGCTTAGTTAGTTCACTAAAGTCTGTAGTAAGTCAGTAAGTATTATTTGAACCTTGCCTTATACCATCTAATCAGCTTATAACTGCTGTAATTACTTTTGCACGTAGCTACCACGCAAACGTGCCTATTGAGTCATTATTAAATGGTTCGTGCATGTTTATGAGGTTTTTTATAGAGCACTAAAAATGAATTTTCTGTCAATTTAACAGCTGTTTTGCCTTTTTTTATCTTTAAAAATAATATCTTTTGATGGCATTTATTCTATGGTAATATTGAAGGTACATAATATATAACATACACTGCTTAAAAAATGAGTGATATTGACTAGTTAAAAAGAGAATATTTCAACAAAATGTAATGTATATTTGCAGGAACTATGTATTTATTCATTTTAGTATTATATACTACTACCAGCAGTAGAAGTAGTGCTATAATTTTTATAATTATTTTATGCTGCTTATTTTAGTAAAATTCAAAATTATGGTTTGGGTTATTATTAAATAAATTTAATACGTTATTCACAGAAAACTTTAAAAGTGCACAAAAGCTTAACACAGAATTGTTAAAATCGACAATGCGTCCTCTTGTTTTTGTGCGCATCTAATAGCGCTAAATAACTATCGGAAATTATTACCTGCATGATACTAATATTAACCTAGTAGTTCTCAGATGGAACACGATAATAATATCGATATGAATCTCGGAGTAATGTGTGTGGTATTAGTGAAAATATATCATTGAGGCACTATGTAATTAAAATATAAACGCGTCAACAAACGATTTATATCTGTCAGTACCTATCACGACTTGATTGATTTTGTAGCATATATACTGTATTACTTGAATGTTGGTCGCATGTGGTTTTAGAGATATTTTATTGAACGATATAATAATTAAAGAGTAGAGTGCTTTTATTCCAGACTATTGCTGCATATTGTATATCACGAGTTCTACTTTTAGACTGAAGTCTGTCTACTTGTAGTAATAGTATAATGCTGTGTGTTATTCTAATATTTCACAGTTGGTTAACGTGACTAATGGAATATAGTGGCTATATATGGGGAAATTAACCGTGCATGTAATGACGTATGTTAGTTAGTAGCTGAGTGGATATTCCTCGGGATATCTGTTCAGCTGAGCCAGACGTGTTATTAGTACAGTAAATGTAATTAAAAGATTGGACGGCTTATCAAGGCACCTCCTCTGTAGTGATTCCTTGCAGAGAAAACTGTCTCGTGGTTTCTTCTTTCGTGTTTCTCGTCCTCAGTGATCATGACAAATTTAAATTGAAGACCCGTTTTCCTGTCTTTCGTTGTCACATGAGCTGTGACAGAAATAGACCACGGTGAATTTTTGATAAACTAACTTCGTGGGAAAAAATCCAGATCTGCGACATATTTTGGTTCATCCTTTAAATGCTATATTGGGTACTTTAATTTCTAAGATGTTTGAGTCTATGTTACATTCTGAAATGTTATCGCTGTTTAGTTTATATATTGTTGCTGTCAACTGAGCGTCTGCGTTTGACGCAGAAGACAACAAGAAATAAGAGTATTTAAAAGTTTTAAATTTCTGCCTACAGAAAGTACCTGTCTGTCTGGTGAATTATTTCTGATTAGGAATAAGTCTGTCTGTCTGTCTGTCTGTAGAGCTTTTTCTTCTGGGATTATTATTAGTAGTAGTCGAAGATATCGTTTGCATCCATTAGTTTGACTGTCTAGTTCTCTTGCGGGATAATTATAAGAAATGACTGAAAAAATAACACTCTTAGACAAGTAAGTGAAATTGTATTTCCAAATTTTGTATGTCTATTTATTTTTTTAATTGACGAGAAATATGAGACGCATGCCAGCTATGTTTCAGTAAAATTTAGAGTCATTTAAATACATATCAAACAGTGAGTTAAGCTCTTTTTTCTATTATATTTTACGACTTGTTGTCTGGTTTATTAGAAAATAGGAAATAACTTTGTGTGATTAATTGCTAAAATTTAAAACCTGTTTCCTGTAGCGCAAATCAAGTAATAGAACTGAACTATTAGTTACCACTTTTTTAAATGGTATCTAGTTACGAGTATTCCGAGTTTTAGAACTACCTGCAGCTGGAGTTAGCCACAGATAGAATTATAATAAGGTAAGTTCTCCCTTCTTGCCATGTGAGAAGTTATCTTGGTCAATACTTCTTCCCACTCGCCTTCCTTTATTCCGCTGAATTTCTCCCCAAAGTATTAAAACTATTAATATCTCACTCCCACCTTCCACGTTTGAGTACATGCGAGGTATAACAAATCCTGTGTTTTATTCCACTGGGAAATATCTTTGGCTCAATATCTTCTCCAAACGTCATAGCATAGAATGATATCCGCATAGACTCGTATATATCATCATTCTTATAATCATGTCAGTTATATATGATATTAAAGTTGAAAGTTTTCCTCGTGGGTTCTTAGTATAAGAATGATTTGAGCTCTGCTTTATTGCGTGAATACTTTTATTGAATCTTCTCATGTCTATCTGTCCCTTTAGAATATCTACTTTTTGTGTGGATATTACTTTTTAGGCAATGTGTTGTTCTCGAAATCTCCAACAACTGCGTTCGTATTATACCAAAATAATGGAATAGGATAACTCAAACTTTGTAAACCCCATTTTCTGTAAGATGCAATAGATAGATTTCTTTGTAAGTAATTATAATTGGAGTGAACCCACCCACGCCTGTATCATTCTTTAGTATCGAATGTGATTGTATCACGAACCTCGATCCTACAATGTTTGTCTGTCTTGCCTTGGATGAATGAACTATGGTGATGTGGGCGGACTACTATTAAACTAAACTCGGAGCCGCCCAAAATAGGTCATAATTAGTGAATGAATATTATTAAATAGATGATCACTTTATTTCATTATTATTGCACTGCTTAATGGATTTTATTGCGCGGGCGGCTATTATGTAATTGTTTATGATACTTTTATTATGGCAATGACACTATGACCCAGTCTTCATTATAATAGTCTCTGCAACAATGTACATACCAAACCATGTTATATTATTATTGATAATATTTAGGTGGGTAAGCTATTAATAGTTGACGCACCTACCCAATGTCTACACTATCCACAGACTTTTGACTCTGTGGCAGTCATTGTTGGGTATGGTGAATTAGCGAGAGATACCAAAACACTGCAGCTATGGTGATGTACATCTCTTGTGATCTGGAATGTAGGCTTCTCCTGCTTTGCTGTCTATTTGCAATGTAGAACTACCCCATTTACTGTTAAAGGGTTAAATAGAATTCATTGTGTCACTAATTGAACGAGTTAGACATGATTACTATAACCTAGTAATCAGGTTATCTGATCTAGTATTTCATCGGATGAATTGAATTTAGAGACTTCTTTTTAACGTGGTAGAAATATTTTCCTACCCTTTTTATTAATAGTAAGGATAACCGTAGACAAAAAATAAAATATTTAACGCATCTTCAAACATTTTTTTACAGTACGATTGAGTGAGCCCAGATAGACTAATTATTTCACACCAAAGTTTATTATTCTAAGCACTTTTTGATAGGATTATGGGTTTCGAGCTTATTAGCCAATCACTCAGTTCCTTCCATGTAATCTATGAGAATGCTTGGTCACCCGGAAAGTCACCTAACTTTATTACTTCCTCCCCCTCTCCACTCTAGCACACTTCTCGAGGCCGATATCCAGATCTCTCGGGAGCAGACTGAACGCATGACACGACGTGTTTGTGACAAGATCAACGCCTGGGTGCTGCTCAGTCGTGATCTCATCTTTATCACCAATTATATCGAGTCGATCAAGGTCAGTGTTCTAGTTTGGGATTTGATTGGTCTACGACATCTCAAAATGTCACATAATACTATTATAACAGTATTGATTTCTATGCTAGAAAACAGAACGCGTAGTAATCCGAAATCGACCAAATAAGACTAATTTGTACAAAATAAGACTAATTTGTGACTGTAACGTGCGTACATCTGCCTGGGAAATACTATATTGGTTCATAGATTATTCATTGCAATCTCTGAATCACCTTATTTCGACGTAGAATCGTTTTTGTAGTGGAAAAGGGATAGCAAGGATAGTCGTGTTATACTTTTATTCATTAAAATTCATGAAAGACGAAAAGTATAATAATATACTATTAAATGAAATAGTAGCCGTTCTTTTATTATTATCGTTCACTGATAACCAGCTGCTAGCCAGGTGTTTAACCGAATTTTTGTTGTTATTTACGCGTCTAATCTTCATTGAACAACAAAAAAGGGTTATTGGAGAAGATGATGTTCTCGTCTATCGTCTGTAATTAAAAATGCGAGTCTGTCTTATTTGCGATAACAAAAGAATGAGTAAAGGGCTGAGCTCACTATCAAATGGATTAGGTTCGGAGCTTCAATAATATTCATTATCTATTAGCTCACCGAATGAATACCTGGTTGACTTATTTGAGTAAACAATTCTTTTTCATCCAAGCATTCATAACAACATAATATTATTGAAGTGCACTGTTGCCGCACTTGAATATTGCAAATCCCATAATCATAATAATGCCTGTTTTTGTTTTAAGAATCTTAAGTCCGTAGGTATGTATAATATTTCCATCACTCTGACAATGTTAACCGACTGATTTTGCCGTTGTACGTGGCGAGAGTTTGGAGGCTATTATAGCGTGCGCTGGGCTGATTGTACTTTCAGTATAATAGGAAACACCATTCGTGAATTTATTAGTGTTATATTATATAATATGTAGGTACCAAACTGATACAAGATAATAAATGTAAATCTAGAGTAATTAATAGTTATGTCAATGTAACAGCGCAATGTCGATACATGACTCTTTGCATTCCAAAATTCACAGCAAACCTCGACTATTATTATTGGAATTGGTATTAGTAAATCAACGACATTATTTTGAAAAATATCTATTTAATCACAAATCGTGGTTTCAGATTAATAATACTGCAGGCTATAATATTGCAGGTTAGAACTTGCTTATACCTGTGTTTTTTTGTTTTTTTAATTCAGCTCAGTGGCTATACACTGTCTAAAATGTCAACGTCAAACCGGGATGTTTCCAAATTCAAACGTGTTTTGTAGACTGAAATAGTGTAGAGACAGTGCTATAGATAGGTCAGAAATAATTGGATTCTTGAGAATGTTTTATGAAGGATATATAATTTCACGATTTATATATTAGTGGTAATTGTATGAGGGCACCTGCCTCATGCCTATTACTCTAAACTATACTAAGCAGATGTAACAAGCTGACATTTTCTTTCAATTTAGAATGAATGGCATTACAAGCGTCTTTCAATAAATATATAGCACTGAAGTCATCGGGAGTCTTGTGTTGTGTCGTGTTGTGTAGTCGTTTGTGTAGAGCTTGGTGTGAGTTCTTGGAGAGCTCTATAAACCAAATTAACTCTCATTGCATATAAGGTACCAGCTACATAACGGTGTGCCTTTAGACCTTTAGAATGCAAATATCACTGAGCAGTGTATTCTAATCATTTATTTAGTTCTTGTGATCTTGTGATACGCGCGCGGGCGTCGACTTATTTCAGTACCATCCACGTGATGCACACGTCTTCTATTTCACTGCAATTTGAAGTGATTCTTACACCGATTGAAGGGAATACAATACAAGTCTTGTTTTGGTGCTATAATTATGGTAGATTTGTCTCCACCCCATAATACTATGAATGTAGTTGCATAGCGGGTTTATCTAGATGAAATTTCAGCTCGTAACTAATCTCTTTCACGTGTGCAGAGTGTGTAAATTGAAGTGGTATTTTATAATATCTCATGGTTTTAATGATAGAAAGGGGGTTTTATAATATCTTGTTTTCTATTCTATATAAAGATTAGAATAGTTGAGGGAAAACATGTTATAGGAATATTTGAAGGTTTTTCTCTATTCAGGGTCAATTGAAAGTAATTCACATTTTAGTCGTCATTCTAGTTGACTGCACATGTCATTGATTCGAATGTTTTGAGTATAGAGATCGGGTTATTCATAGTTAGTTGGTCTTATCTAGATGACGTTAACGATCTCGGTCTTAGCATCATGAATGGTGACATGGTACCAGCTGTTATTCTGTAACTAAACAAGTACAGTTTGTATACATTTTCCTGAAACCTGAACACACGAATCATGATTGAAAATGTAGTTTTACCTTGTATGAATATTAGTAGATAGCATAAGTTGTCTTGTAGTCCCGGTAACTGTGAATATTAAGTCTACTGTTGCCAGCTTGTGGATAATTATCTTTGTGAATAATCCAGGCAAATCCCACTTCAGTGCTTTTGGAAGTAGGTGGAGGGGATATGGATTTTCCCGCAAAAGAGCCCGGCTGTGGATTCGGTGTTAATAAAGTTTCTCTACTAGTTGGTCTAGTTGGTTCTTCGACTTGTCTGTATTTGGTGAACAATCAAGAGTTTAGGTGACACCATCATACTACTCTCTTTTCCCGGCTTGCACTGACAGTATCATGACATTGCTTTAAGAGAAAGAAAGCATTTCATTATCCGTAGAGTAAACTGACTATGATGATCCTCATAGGGGGGGGGGGCGTCTGGTATTCCAAGTTCACCCGATTTGTGCTTATCTTTTCTCTACTTCTGCTAATTAAAAACCTGCATGGCATCTTTTGCTATACTGTGGCAGTCAGTGTATAAGGCATACTTTTTTTCTATTCTAATTAAATACTTGTTATCATGCCGATATATTGTAAACTATAACTTTGATTAATTCTGTCACCACACGCGTAGTGTTAATTCATTATACTGTATTGAAAAGGTTTCTTGGTGCCTGCTATTTTGGATGTTTTGGGGCTTTCTATCTGTCTTTAGGTAATATTATACTATGCAGCAGATAATGGCGTCATTAATTTATAATGCACCCGACAGTTTAACGAACTCTTCTCTAAAACTTGCCGAATTTAAGTAACCGATATTCCGAGGCATTATTAGTCTGTGTTACTTCTTTTTATAGTGTTTCTGGCGTCGTTTGCTGAAAGTTGTTCTACTTGTGGTATATTTTGAGCACTTTAGTAATATATTATTAATGTATTATTATATTTTAGTACACTTTGTGAATTAGAACAATATAATATAGATGATGTAGATATAATACGAGAGACCGTATAATACACTAAATTATATTAAACATTTATTCTTTGTTTTATGATCATTAATTCTTCTCCTTTTCCTTTTGTGTATCCTAGTTTGTTGGTTTTCATGTTATTACGTACATGCCTTGAAAATGTCGGTATCAATGATCTTCTTCCGTATTTTTAGCTTCAATATGGTTATTTCAATTTAGTTTTGGGTGCTCTTTGCGAATGTAGTTACTAACCGGAGTATTTGAAATTCATTGCATTAATGAGTATTAATAAAAAAAATTGAAGTGTTAATAGTTTTTGATGAACCATAATTTAATAGCGGATGGAATAATGCCAATGAAAGTGGTTATATCTTGGATTACATATTTGGAATAAAGTATTGGATATTATTATTATATCTATTTGTTCGTGATGTTATCATCGTTTTCTTTGCAGTAGATCTTTTTAAAGCGACCAGGCGTTCTCTTGATTTAAAATTCATTAAACAATTTGACGCGAAAGAATTTTAGTACTGTGTTGAAGCCAACGGACTTCACTTTGAACATTTGTAGAAACATGTCAATTGACTTCACTGTGAACATTTAAAGTACTGTACCTAAGTATACATTGTACATTTTACATTATATACATTGTTATGAAGTGTTAATTTGTACATTTTACATTTTACATTATATACATTGTTATTAAAAGTGTTCATTTTGAGTGCGGTTACTTTTGGGACACCCTGTATACTAAATAGAATATATATATATATATAAATTGCGCTTTAATATTAATCATTTGTAAAAACAGTTATGTAAAGTTTTAAAACAGTATACGTATATTTCTGCAATTGATTAAAGTTTTTTATAAATTATCTGTAAATATATGTTTGATACTCGCTTTCACTTGGAGAATCACTTGGAAGATATCAAACTACTAAAAGCTATAGGCAAATATTCTCAACCATAAAAATTATATTATTCCTTGAATCTTTATACAATGAATCTGTAGTACGAACCATTAGCTAGTGTTGAGGGCTGCATGACCTTCTTGTTGAGACTGCTGAAGAAAATAATGACAGTTGCCAGGAGCACTCCAGGATTGCCGGACTCTGCGAGGTCCTCTATTAAGGTCATCTTGAACGAGGAGGTCGCCAACAATTGGTCCAAAATTGAAGGTGTTGGCTCGGTTACCAGAACAGTGTTATTGGCCCGAAAAGTTGACATCTGAGCGGCGTCTGTGACGAGTACACAGATGGTCACCTTAGTATCCTGGTCAGACCAACCCGAAGGAAGGCGCGTTGTGACCTGACAGATGGGACTCTCTGAATCAGGGGCATAATCGATTACACAGTTGAAATAAAAATAGTTTATTGTTCGTTTTGGTTATACGTGTTAGTTATAGTGGGCACTAGTAGAATATTTAATACAAATACTTAGATAATACTTAGATATTTCAAATACTTATTACATCCCACTCACTTAATATACTGAATTATATTTTTTATAATTTTTTATCGTATGACAGAAATATATTTATATAATAATGAATCAATTATTCTTAGTGGTTGAGATAGAAGGGATGTTTCAAAAATTTAAAGTTCATGTCGTTCTTCAATTACATGTAAGTTTTGAAGAACCATAATTTTCAACAGGTTATAATTGTTATCGTTTAAATAAGTTGACAGTTTCAACATATTCTGTCTTTAGATTTTCCTTGCTATATCTTTTACTTAATGTAACTTCCTCTGTATCTCCCAGTAATTGTTAATAATTATTATGTGTAGTCAATTAAAATACTTGTGTATTCAATATAGAATATACTGTAGATGAAAGAAATGCAGTTATATGAACGTATACAGGTATAACATATACCTAATAATACTGTTGGGAAGGGAATGAAAAAATATAGTAAATCATATATATATATATACTCTTAGTAGCTTTCTATTTCCAAAATTGTTCACCAACTGTATAGCAGTATAATAATAATTATTACTATCGTCATTTATTTTAAAAGTAGAAGGCTCATGAAGTTTTCCCTCCAGAACGAACCACGGAGAAGTTACCTCTTGATATCCAAGTACAGTTCTCTGGAAAGAGCGGCTGGTTCTCTGTCTCAATGTCCAGTGAATATCCGATGGAGTAAGTGAGCGGCGTGTCTTCATCACTGGCCCCAGTACACTCGACATTGAACTCGGTCTCGATAGCCTCGCCGCTGGGTGGATAGGTGTGGACCTCTAGGGCACCGATGTTGGGTTGACTGTTCATGGTAAAGAGTATGATCGATAGGCCTAGTCGATCGAAGGTTTGGGGAAGAGGAGCAGGAAAGGGTCAATATTAGAAAAGGCTCATGCTATGTAAAATATGAAAAGGCAATTCAAGTACAATGCTATGGTAGTACGTGAAAAGCAGAAAAATATCCATAAATTGCACAAAATTTATCAAAATCAAGTTAATATTGAATATTGCATACAGGTAATTAAAAATGTGTAGTTAAATTTATTTGTACACAAATTTCGCGTTTAATAACTCAAAATTATGCTCGTAAATGTTGCGTCATATCGAACATTTATGTCAGATAATTACATATGTGTAATTAATCATATTAATCATGATAATATATTAATAACTATGACTTTTCTACTATATTCTTCTTTTCCCGACCGCTCACAAGAACCAACTTTTTCCTAAATAGTTATTTCGTGCTATTGACGAAGGGGATCAAAGGAGGTGTGTTCCGGGATTTCAGTAACGCCATGACAAATCTATCAAAAGGTATCCATTCCTTTGACTGTCTTTATTGTCTCGACACTTCTATTATAGGATAAATCTCTTGCTGAGCTCGTCTAAGAATATATATTTACGAGAAAATATATCAGATAATTCTTTTTAACTAATAAATTATTAAAATACTCTGTGCAATGGCTACTATATAATCAATATCACAACCTATTATAAATGTTGTCAAGATACTTACTTAAAGTCTAAAACAATTTCTCTACGCGTTAGGCATAAGTATATAGTGTGTAGAAAAGCAGTGTGTTCCAAAATAAATGAATGGGATCATCTTTATAAGCCTGAAATATATTCCATTTCCATTACCTGCATTATCGACACTGAAGTCACGCCAAGTCTTTGCAAATAGGGCGTAGTAAATCTGATTGGAGTTATCTGGAGGGTCGAAAATTGGATAGTTCAAATCGTAAGAGAATCCTGATCCTTTATTACCTTTAGAAAGGAGAAAGTAGAGATCATTGAAGTAGATTTTCACAATAGAAATGTTACAATTACTAAACTTGCACACAAAAAGTCGGCCATATTTTATTATTTTATGCCACATATTTCTTAGAATTGTCAATATTTAAATAAGTTGGTTTTATTTAAAGTTTCCAATAATAAATACCAGCATACGTTAAAATTCAGTTGGGAGATTATGTACATATACTTCAAGGTTTCTGTTTATGTATGCATATCGTAAAGAAATTATTAGAATAGTAGTCCATAATCAAGGATAAATCTAAAAAGGATGTAAAGGATACTTGTAAAAAAAAAACTCTAATGTTAATAACTTTTGCGTAAAAAATTTTAAGTTTATTTATTGATACTTTACAAATTACATTTTCATAATTTACCATTTATTCATATGTGTAAATTTAATCGATAGTATCTTGAAACGTTATTGCCTAAAGTGATCGCTAAAACATACCAGTGCTAGATTTCGTAAACCAGCTTCTATCGCATATGTCTTGAGAACCTTTTTTTTTCAGTGTGGAATAATTAAAATTTTCTGGAAGTCCTGTAATTTCTGTTGTTTGACACCACCTGAAATGTTGCCATACATCTTTAAAATTACTACATATTTTAAAATCACCTGATTTATAAAACATGTTTTGTAAGTCAGAAAATATATGTATTTATTCTTATTACATTCAACATTTCAAACATCTATATAGTTAAGATTTTTTATCTCGACATTTCCGTTTTTCTAATGTGTAAATAAAGTGTAAAGTATATTATGAGTTCATTAATGCAGGTTTGCAGGAACATTAAAATCTTATTTTGTGGAATATATTAAGTGTAAGAAGTTTGTAAGACATTAATTATTTTTATATAAAAAATAAAATAATGATCTTTGTGACAACATATTATAATATTAATAATTTAATATAATTAATATTTTGACAATAGATTAATATATTTAAGAAGACTAAGGAATGTTTAATTGACAAAATGTTCTATCTATAATTTTAGGTGAAAATGTCTAGTATAGGTACACATAAACTGATAATTTATTATTCGTTGTTAGCTGACCATTTTTTATTTTAAACATTTCCAATTCCAATTCTCATTTTCTTTTGTTTTAAACATGTGGTAAAGTATGTGCATACAATTTCACCGGTTTTAATATCTCTTTCAACATAAAGTGAAGTAAGTAAATTTAAAATAAAGTTTCAGTTTCTCTATCGCATTTTTGTTTCGTTATATTTTTATTGGACTCAATAAGTTAATTACTTTATTAAGAAATTACTAAGAATTAAATTTCTAATATGTTCTTGAATAAAATTCACGGGATAAAATGTCACTCCGTAAATATTTTCTGTACAATTCAATTATCTGGCATTCATTTTACATAAAATATATTACTAATTCGTCAAAATAAAAGGTTAAAAATATTACTTTATCCGACTTCCCATTGACAAATTAATATAGATGATGTGATATCAAAAAGGTAAGGAGAATCATGCAGCCAAGAACTTACTCAAAATTATACTCGACGCCAGCTATTCTGCGATTTACTGATATTTGAAACTTGAAAGGTTGAAAGCGATCCACTTTAAATATTTTCATTGTTGAATTCTTCAAAAGGCCTTTGTTGCAGTTGGAAACGCATCTTAAATTGAAATTATGCATGAAATGACACTTACTTTGTGGTAAATGAAAACAAGGAACTTTATACATGTTTTACGTTCTGTTTAGGCTTTAAGATATAGTCTGTAACTTAGGGTTTCTTGAAAAGATGGCATTTCGGTATCAGCTTTCTTAATATAAATTCAAAAGGCAAAAATTTGCGATTAAACTAAAAATAACTCAAATGAAATAGTGTGAACGGACATGACATTTATGTAATAATTTTACTATTTTTTTTTTAATAATAATAAACACATCTATAGTTCACATTTATCAATAATCATCTACAAAATATATTAGGGTGGAATGCGAAAACCGTCCTAACATGACGACTCCAATTCACCATGGTGAAATTCCTGAAATAATTTTTAAATTAATAAAAACGAAACAAGTAAATGCGATTTAAACATTCATTTAGTTCATTTTTTTCAATTACATTCTTTTCTTCTTAGTATTGTTTCATATTGTATGTAATTATTTTCAAGGTGGAGGAGCTCATTATGTCATGACGGGTTTCGCATTCCATCCTTAGCATAGAGTACATATAGAGTAGATATAGAGCACATATGGGTAATTATTAGTAGGTACATAACCTGGAAAATATTATTCAATAAATCTAAAACTGTAGCTTTTAAAGACTCACCTGATTTCCGTGTCTGGAGGTTCTCCAAGCAGCATATTGATGTTGAGCTTTTGTACCTTGACGGCCTTTTCAGGACTCCTGACAACCAGAAGAAGCGTATAATAGTCCTGCTCAAACATGTAAGACGTCTGAATGCGCAGCGCCTGTTGCCGTGTGTCCAGCATCGTGTACATCTCCATAGGAAGGTCACTGTTCTTCGCGTCGGCCCATTCAAAAACCCGATATGCATCCTGCACCACCTGTTTTGAGGCGATTGTTATGTCGTCCCAGTCCGAGGCGAATAAGGGTTCCAATTTGGCTAAAATTCAGTTTGAAATTTGGGCAGTAGATTCAGTGGTGTATCAATATTTTTAGAGAACGTGTAACGTACATGGAATAGTTTGGTAAGAATATTTACAATATGAACTTTAAAATTTTATTTCTTTCTAATAAAGACAATTTAATAGTTAATTGAGTGCAATCTCTTATTAAGAATGTCAAAAGCTTTTCACTGTAATCACAATTGTCACTGGAAAATGTTTCTTGGATTTTCAGTGTAAATATGACGTATGAATATATCTTGAATACACCGATCTGCCCTAAAGGTTGCATAAATAGTGAAAGCAGACAAATAGAAAAGAAAGGAGAATTAAAAATATATAGAATCGATTATAAAACTCAAATTTCGGAGAAAATTTCTCACTAAAAGTGCAATCGGGATTATTAAATGAACAGATAGAGCAATGTATGCTTTCGTGGCTGTATCCTATATAAAGTGTTACCATTTTTAGCGCTATATTCACTAATGTGCACACTATGGGTGACCACACTCTAATATGGGTGACCACACTCAAATATGGGTGACCACACTCTAAATGGGTGACCACACTCTAATATGGGTGACCACACTCTAATATGGGTGACCACACTCAAATATGGGTGACCACACTCTAATATGGGTGACACACTCTAATATGGGTGACCACATTCTAATATGGGTGACCACACTCTAATATGGGTGACCACATTCTAATATGGGTGACCACACTCTAATATGGGTGACCACACTATAATATGGGTGACCACACTATAATATGGGTGACCACACTCTAATATGGGTGACCACACTATAATATGGGTGACCACACTATAATATGGGTGACACACTCTAATATGGGTGACCACACTCAAATATGGGTGACCACATATAATTCTTGGCAAAAAATATATTTTTTAATTTGAAATTTATAAAAATATGTACCTAATTTTTAATTTTTTTATATTTTACAATTTTTTCAATAGAATATGTTAAAAAATGTTTTGTTTAACTACATGCCAGTGGTATAAGAACTCTACTCTATCAGGAAGTTTAAATATTTAAATCCATCCGGAATATGGATGCGAAAATAAGTCCTGTGTGGATAAGGTTAAATAATAAGATGTTTACTCAATGGCAGAAATCAAAGAAGAATTAGTAATTTTAATATTACAAAATACAGTTCACCAAAAATAAAAGTAATTCATTCATACATATATACACAAGTATACAGCACATTCTAATAAGCTTAAAATTAATGTGAATTAAATAGTTATTGCATCAGAAAAACATTTAAAAATTTGACAGAGCAAATGGACGGGTTAACTGGGTTTTACAACAATGCTTAATTATTTGTGTCTAGAAATTATATGGGTTTTCACGATCAAATAGAGACGGGCGACAGAGCAAATGCGACGACGTCAGATCAAATAGAGACGGCTGAGAGTTAAATTTTAAAATCGTATATTCCGAGAGACCAACTGTTGACAACGCCATATCAAATGCTTCCAAGCAAAAATTAAATGTTAATAATTATATAGCGCGTTTTAGAGATTATAATGAGATTTATTATTAATTGATAGTTGATATTTATGTATTGTGACATCTTAAATTAAAGCCTTTTGTAAGTATATGTACATATGTATAGAAAAACCTATAATACTATAATACGATAAAATCTGTTTCACAATCAAACTTGTGGCTTATGTATAGAAAGAGTTTACTCAACAGTTATTATATTAAATATTTAACAGTTAACGAATAAGATCGAAGTCTAGGTATAACTCACCCATATGCACAACAGTAGCATTGTTCCGAAAGCACCCCCGGTACACGTCACTATTATTGATTGAACACAGTGTCGGTTCAAAGTAGTATGCATCTCCTAGATAGCTGTAGTTCGAATCAAAACTCGGTTCCTCGCACGATCGATAACAATACCAATTGTAGACGATATTGTCCGTTTCTCCAGACATGTAGAACACATCTTCATCCACAGTGCATGAGGCATTGACATTCAGTGGAGTTTCCCATTTAATGTTTAAGGGATCATTTTCCTCAGTACCTTTAATGCAAGGAATTATTTCACCCGGAATAACTGTGTAACTTACTGAATCCCTTTGGACTAGGTCGGGCTCCTCTAACATTTGAATGTAGAGCTCAATACGATAGGAAGACTTCACTTGCAATGAATAGGAGGGAATTATAAACGTTGATAAGTGCATATTTGATCGAGTTAGTGGATCCCAAATGCCGGTTAACTGATCATTGATGGAATCAAAACCCGTCTCATTCAAACAGTGGTTTGGGTAATTGGCACAAAATGTCCTAAGTTTAGGTGTATAGTCTGACCAGACATTTTTGGAGGAATTTTTAAATATTTTCCACTGGAACACCGTTGACTTATTGTAACAAGAAACCTGAATGTTAGACTCGATTTTAATTCTTTCCATGCGCTTACGACGAATTGACCCTCCGCCAGCCTTTAATGCGAGTCGAGGATAATAGCAGTAGCCCTTGGTAACAATCATATTCCATGTGTAACTTACGTTTGAAACCCGATTCCATCCATGAAATGTTACGTCTTTTTGGCCCCACATTTCGATTAATGTCTCATATTTGTAGGAAAAATATTCCACACCTCCTTTCGTTATGAAATCTGAATACGCTTTCTCTAGTAGTGCTGAAATATTTCTTGAATAATATCGACCGTTGGAGTCTTCACAAACTACTTCATCACCGAACGCTACCTTGCTCTGCTCAATTGTTGAGAATTCAAATGCCGATAAATCAATAACATAGCACGCCTCCGTTCCAATAATATCAATATTTAAATCGATATAATACGTTTCATTTCTTGCGTAGGGAATAACCGAACTCAACTTAAGGGAACCCACACTTTTGTAGACTTTAATTGTACGAAATACGCGATCCATATCGATGGGATTTTTCATCGTGAGGCTAACATTATACGATCCCGGTTTGGAATAAGCATGCACAATGAAAGGAAAATTTGCTCTTCTTATTTCACTTTCATCACCAAAATCCCATTCGTAGATTAACGGCATTTCATGACCGAATGTAGTCGAGGCGTTGAAATAGATGCTGTTTTCGAGTGGAAAGTGAAGACCTTGGTTTTGTGCTGGATGATCCCAAGAATAGCTTGGGTTAAGATTAGCAACATTGTCAGCACCCACTATTTCAGAAAATACGTCGATTGCGAACGTGTACACTTGAATGCTGATGTTATTGAAAATCTGGATACTAATTGGGTGTCGTCTGGCTTGGTTGTACACGTGCGAGACTGTTATAGTGCAGATTTCGTATCCAGCAGGACACATCAGTCTTTCTGTGGGGGTAAAAACAGTAGAATTCTGACAGATTGCACTTCCAATTACTGATGGTGTATTGTCGCCAAAAGTAACATTGTAAGAGGCATTTGTGGGCATATTTGAAGAATAAACCGTTTCGTTTAAGCAAATACAAACATTTGTGGCAGCTGTCTCGTTGGTAGTTCGGGGCAGTAAAATGGAATTAATTCCTGCAATGGAATACCCTATTACTGGGTATTCAATGTAGAGTATTTGCGGTAATGTTACTTTAACTTCTGAGACAACATTTTGGGCAACCACGGAGGCCACAACCTCTTTAGGAAAGGCATACACGTGTGTCACTTTTGAAATTTCTTCAGTGTTAAAAGTATTATTAATCCAGAAAACGTCGTCATCAAAGTTAATCTGAAACTTTATACGTGACCCATGCAATTTATCAACGATAAATTCAACAGGATCGCCAACTTCAGATGCATATGTATTGGCTGTAAGACTCATATTTTCAATAACCCAATCAACATCAATAGTGGCGGACATTACAAAGGCTGAAACATCGTTGCTAATGTTGAAGAATATGGTATGTGTGCCATACTGTGAGTAGCTTCGATTGTGCTGTTCAAACGGGGATGAGGAGAATATGTCCTTCCTCTCAGTTGAGTTCCAGTCACTGTAAGTTAGTTTCACCGACGCATTAGTTGGCCAATTCACCATTTCTCCTATGTAAGTGAAATTAAATGTAGTCCAAGGCACTGGGATGGCACTGCTTAAAGGGACAGTTAGCGAGTTACTGATTTGAATTGTTTCCGGCAACGCTGGATTCAAAACACGTACCATCTTCAAAGCCGTAAAAGAGTCAACAGAATTGACAACCGTAGTGTTGATTACAAAACTACCAACTGCCGTGTAAACGTGCCAAATGTAGAGATCACCACTGATGCTTCCGTTCCAATTATCGTGGTATTCGTTAGAGTTGTTCTGTCCATCTCCCCAGTCAATGTAGATATGGAATCGAGTTACTAGAAATGGAAGCTTAATTATGACGGAGCAGTTGTCAGTGCGGTTCATTAGATTTTTGGAAATTGTTAACCCCGGATTGATGATTCCATAGTCAAAGTTGATTTCAGCGAAATATGTTAAGGGATTTGAAGCGTAATTGTCGGCAGTCAGTTGGAACGGATAAGAGCCATACTGTTGAATTAAATTGGTGAAATTGAATGTGGCTTGAAGTCTATCTATTGTTGTCGCTAATAGAATAATTTCCGATGTCTGGAAGATAAAGAGATAAGCTTATGTTTCTTACAAAATGTATTTGCAAAACTAAATTAGAAAAATGTGACTAGTATTATTACAAATGCATCTTTCTATTTTGAAATAAGTTTAAAGTGAATTAATGTGTTATTGCAACAAATAATTTAGTGTTATGCGAGGTGATTTTTTTAATACATTTCTATCTAGTTGCTTTTTAATATATTCTTAAGAGCTAAAGAATTTTAGATAGAATGATTTAGATTTTGTTATTAGATATATTTTAATGTATAACATTTGTTCAACTAATTCTAACACGTTAAGAACGTCTGTATATCGATTAAAATAATTAATCAAAATGAGTGAAAAATCATTATTAAAAAAAGGCGATCAAAAATAAGTCGGAAACTAATCTTTATAACGTTTCATCTAACAGGACAGTTTGCCTAAAATGTAATACAAAGTACGTAAACACCTATAAATATTAAACAACACATTCAAAAGTTTGACATTCGATAAAATACTAATAATATCATAATGTTCAATCCAAGATAAAAGTTTATTTGCTGAATTGATAGTAATGTCAGTATTTTATCCACTAAATAGTTATCAAATTTCTGAATGCGTATGGCAGACTTGAAAGAGTTGGCATTAAGTTAATACTTTAAAGATAAAGAGATACGGTCTTTCCACACAGTGAACAAGATCTTTAGAAAATACTACCTTTCATTGGACATTGGAAAGTTTTATCAACGATGCATTTGAACTATTGCTGAATACTTTCAAAACTGAAGCGAATTATTTTTCTGCCTTCATCGTTTTTTGATTGACCGCTATAAACTTCATACCGAATAAAAATGTCTTAATGGCTTGAAACTTTTTTATACATATTTTTTAGTGCATTTCTAAACACACCTTTTAGTAACGAATAAAGTTACAGAGTACTGCGATATTATCGGTACTTTGAATTTACAAGTTGTTAAATTATTTAAATTTGTTGCAGGTGTCAAAACAACAACACGTGTTTAATGTTTAATATATCGTAATTTACACATGACTTGAATTTTATATATTTTACATTTTACTATTATCAATCTTATTAAAATCAGACATCATATTAATGGATATTTTAAATATATATAATTTACCTATTATAGGTGTTTAATTGATGTACAAAAATTTCAGACAAATCGGTCCATGAGATGCAAATGTATTTAATTTAGTTTTGAACCCTTTGTTTAGATCATAGGAAGTAATTAAAAACATGTTTTAATTTCATTCACATACAACGACAATTGTTATTTGGTTAGACAAATTTTAAGTTGAATGGTCGGTACAAACAATTTAGCTACTAATTATCATTTTTATATGTTTTAATAAAATAAAATATAGTAAATAAATTAAGATTATTTTGTTTTTTATGTTTAATATATTATTGTCGTCTTAAAATTAAAATGTTGATAGACTTATAAAACTCGGTGAAAATTTTTGTTTCAAGTGAATTCAATTTATTTAAACATTGTAGACATTTTATTTAAATAATTAATCAATAATGCGGAATAAAAAAATCATGGAGAATAGATATTTCATTTAAATATTTATTTTATTTATTTTAAAAATATATATATTCAATCAAGTATGATGTAATCTTTGGTATTTTAGGAGCATACACCACAAAATTGAAAAATATTTCAACTTCAATATTTATATATTGAATATAAATCAATATATATATATATATCATGTATATAATATACATATAATACATTTTAGCATGCTAACATTAAATATTTAAAACACACATTTAGATTAAATAGTAAAATAAAATCCTGATTTATGATTATCATAAATGATAAACTGACCCTGTTTAGTAGAGCTTGGATCTGAATATTGGAACCATTTGTAAATGTGCCTGTGACGTTGTAATTGTGATAAAGATCAAAGTTAGTCTTTATAAGGCTAAAACTGTCTAATGGATAATTTATATTAATCCAGAGTATTTTCGTGACGTTGGAAAGACGATTTTTAGCAAATATCTTCACTTTTCGTGGAGTCACCAGAGAACTGTTGAACATCAAAGGTGCCTTTGTTGTATATAAGAAATCTGTAAAGAGACAAATTTACAACTAATCATTTTTTCTTCTAGATATTTTTTTTACAACCAATTATCGTTGCGCTTATGCAAACAATTAATTTAATTTTAATTTTAAATTCCAAATATGTCTCATGCTTTATGTTGTAATATTTAATAACTCCACGCTCCAAGTTTATGTCGTTGAATTTTATGTAATAAGCACAGATAAGCACGATATAAGTGTATTATAGTGACACCATATGTATTATGCAAAGATATGTAAAACTGTCATTGACGTAATAATCCCAGTCATTCAATAATGTGATGCGGGAAAACTTACTGAAGAAAATTATAATTAATTTGTTTTAATTTTAAAGTAGCAAATTGTCTTTTGTCTATACAGAGTTAAAAATACATTACCACGATTTTTAAACGGTATAAAATATTATATATTTCAATCGCGGACAATGAAATATATATACTATCTCTTATTATTGTATTATTATAGTTTATATTATTATAGTATTATTTACATAATTTAAACAAATCACCTTATCCTCAATTTCAATTTTAGTGATAAATTTGTTATAGAAAGCGTTGCCAATATTTCTTATTTAAGCTGCAGATATATATACATATAATATACTTAATGTACATCTACATCTACATATGTGATATACCTATAAATATAGGGTGTGCAGATAAAATTTTCGTTTGTTGTTTAAAAATTCTATTGTTTACAATAACAATAAACATAGATTCTCAAATATACAAGAATTACGTTGCTTAAAAGTTCAAAATGGTTAGTAAAGAAGATATTGTTTAAAGTAAAGTAACGACATTTTCTTTCGGGTATCTTTGCTGATTTATATGACAATAATAATTATGTAAATGGTAACTTATTGAAATTGGAGGCATTTATCTGATAATTATGAGTTGTCCAGAAAGCGATCATTAATATGTTTCGTTTGTTTAAGTGTTAATCTATCCTTTTAGAAATTTTATTTATTAACGATTTTTGGTATGGAGATTTTTCAACTAGAATTTTTTACGAAATCAAATAATATAAAAACTATTTCTAATATTAAATAGTAGAAATTACTGAACAGGGTTTAACTACTAACATTTTTTAGAAATTTGTTTTGACTTCTTTTTCTTAAGTATACAAAATGGGAAAATATTCCAAATTATAAATGAATATATAGATTTCATGTAATGTCTCAATTATTTATAAACAAGCATCAAGAAATGAATAGCATAACAAAAAATAATTAATGAAGTTATAATATACAAAGTTATAGTAAAGAGTTCAGAGGCAAAGTAAACTAAAAGTTAGAAGAATAATAGTTTCAAATAATTAATTTGTGAGTTTATATTTCGTTTATGTAGTCCGATTAGAGTAGCTTGACCTCACAGTAGAGCGCCCTATATCGACTGCACAAACCGATATACATAAATTTGTATAGAAGCACTCTTTTTAAACAGCACAATTAGACGACACGTCTTATAGATACAGCACACGGAAAAGATTCCATATTCTAGCTAAACATTTAAATTACGACTTAAACCTATTAATGAAAGAAACTATTCTAATCGACTTAAATATACCAGAACTAAACAGACAAATTGATTTGTAATACTTTTATTGTTGCAACCTTCTGCATTATACTCTATACACGTCCTCTACTCTGTACACTTCTTCTACTCCATACACGTGCCCTACTCTGTACACGTGCTCTACTCTGTACACGTCCTCTACGCGTCCTCTACTCTGTACACGTCCTCTACTTTATAAAGGTCCTCTACTCTATACACGTCCTCTACTCTGTACACGTCCTCTACTTTATAAAGGTCCTCTACTCTATACACGTCCTCTACTCTGTACACGTCC
>JAYRBW010086471.1:0-22299 GCA_036023295.1 Invenusta paracnida
GCCCCTCCCCTCAAACCATAATGCTTCTATATTATTCTTTTCCTATAAATTATGCCCTGCCTCCTGGCTTCATATACATGTTTGTATATTATACTTTTCTGTAATTTACACCCCCCCCCTCCATAATGATAATACCATAATGTTTCTATATTATATTTTTCTATAATTTAGCCCCTCCTCAATAATGATTGTATGTGTTTCAATAATATATTTTCCTGGCTGGTAATTTTTTCTTAATAAGCATTCAATAATATTTTATTCATTGATGTTGAATATTTTTTTTTAAGACAGTGTTGGTAGGTACCTACTTTCTATAAAATTACACCCCTCAGGCAATAAAGCCCATTACTAAAAATTATGCCCCCTTGCAAATTTAGGGAGGGGGCGTACGCCCCTTTATATATATTAGGTATATTTATTTATTGAATAATATTAAAATTAAAAATGTTCTTATCATTTTATAAAGATGGAGTAAATGCAATATTTCATTTTAAGAATGAGTTTCTCTTTTTTATGAAGTTCCATATATAAATAATGAAGGATTGGGAGATTGTAGAAGACAATTTATAAATTGTCTTTCAGAATCTTCAAATATGTTATATATATATTTATTTATTCAATAATATTAAGATTAAAAATATTCTTAATATTATTTTATAAAGATAGAGTAAATACAATATTTCATGTTAAGAATGAGTTTCTTGTTTTTATGAAGTCTCTTATAAAAATAATAAAGGTTTGAGAGATTGTGCAGCTCAATTTATAAATTGTGCTGTGCATTTTTTTTATATTTTAGAGGTAAATTATTTTAAGATTGTGCAGCACAGTTTATAAATGGTTGTGCATTTTATAAATTGGAAGATTATGCATAGCAATTTACAAATTGTGCAAATTAGGCAATTGCACACAACATTTATACTTTATTTTATAATTTTTATACTAATACTATAGGGTGTGAATAAAGTAATGCAATAGTGAATTAAATTGGGTGTGTATGAGTGTGTATGTGTGTGAAGCAGTGAATTAAATACTATGTCATCAAAAGATATGGGGTGTCCTCAAGGACAGAGTTTATGGTGCCAATCCACAGTCTATCAATCAGTTAAAGAGGGAAATTACAGATGCCATTGGCAAGATCAACAATGAACTATGCAGGAAAGTGTGCCGATCTGTTCTGTCCAGAATGAGAGTGTGCATAGACAATGATGGTGGTCATTTGGAAAATTATCATATATAAGAACCATTAGTTTTCTTAATTTTATATCATACTTATTAAATTGTTATTCTTTATATTATCACTGTTGTGTTACTTTATTGACACCCTATATAGTCTATAGACAGTAAGTATAAAGTAGTATTGTATAGTTATAGTTATTACTTATATAATACAGATAATGAAATTCAATAAATAATTAATACAGTTAATAAAATCACTCTACAAATCACTGACAGTAACACTGACTAAATCTAATATAAAATACTATGTCTAGAAATATAGTGTAAATATTTAATTATTATTATTAATAGTTATAATATAGATAAATAAATATATATATAAATTGATATTTAAATTATATACATTTTTATAATATATATTTATTAATAATCATAACTCCAAGTCCATTGGCATTATCTATATTGTTAAGTAATTAGTTTTATATTATATTATAAATATATATATAAATAGCTCACATATAGGCTCCAGTTTATTTCAATAAAATAAAACAATTATATGGTTGGAATGACTCCTGGCCCTCCAGCCATTTATTACTATAACAACTTCCATTAGGCCATTAGTGTCTCAATTTATTTAACTGGAGCTGTTTAGTGACCCCAGATTTTAATAGAGTCATTGATTTTATTATTTCAATTAAAGCCATTTATTAGCTTAAATTAAGCCATATCATGGCCATTAACTGAGCCATTTTTATTGTTTATTAATACTCTAAAATATTCTTCTCTAAAAATACTATAATATAACTACATTATAAATATATAAAAATAATATTAATATTAATATTAGTATGACTAAATAATAAATTTATATATATATATATATATATATATATACATATTTAAAAAATCAAATATGAAATTCCTTTAATAAATTTATTCATTGTTCATATATACAGAAAAATTTTGAATAATGATTTAAGTTTCTTTCACCCATATAACAGTAAGAGAAATAATAAATTCTATAGAAATATATTTATTTATATTATTATAATATATTCATTGTATTGAAAATCATCAATTGATATGTTAAAAATGTATAATATTATTAATTTACTAATGTATATATATAATAAAGTAAATACTTAATCATTGAGTAATTATACATAGAGTTTTGACTCTTATTGCTTGTATATACATATATGCAGTTTTATACTACTATTCATCTACTCAAAAGCTTTTGCAAAAAATAATGTTTCTAAAATTCACAGCAATTAAATGATTTATGCAGTAAAACAGTTTTAGATACAAGGCAATGAATTATATATTACAGATAACTTATGTATGTTAAAATTGTATGAATATATATATTTTCTTTTAAAATGAATTCAATCAAATAATTAACACTACTTCTAGTCTACCCATTTACATCAAATTATTAAAATAAAATGATTTTATATTGACAAAACCAAACACCCCAATGCATATGAAATCAATAAGAGTCAAAACTCTATGTATAATGACTCTATGTACTTAATGATAGGTACTAGTAAAGATTATTTATATACAGTAATACCAAATATAAACCTTCTAATAATGATATAAGTTTTAAATAATTAAAATGCTATTTTCAGCCTTTTTTATTAATTATATATTAAGGAGATTATCTGCAGCATTAATTATTATATATATATAATAAATAGGAAAAAAAAGAGCTAAGCTCTATAATATCATCTGCCTGAGTTATGACATCATCAAGGGTTCAGATTCCATCACTTCATCTCAGCTTCCTCTAATTGGACTATGTCATGTGACCCCCTAAAATTATTGTATGGATGAAATAAAAATTGGCAAAAAGTCCTGCCAAAAGTAACTGCCTAATAAATATTGTTGGATCGGCAAGGTATTATCTTTTTTTGGTAAAATTTGGTATTCACACTTATAGTCACAGAATTGCCTTCCTTTTACTTGCATAACCACTGTTACCAAAAATCAGTCTATCTGATGTTGAACAGTCCAATGTGGTTGTTCCTCTTCAATAAAGTGTTCAAAATATTTTCTTCTTGCTTTTTCAATTCTTTCAAAAGGCACTTGCACACCACACTAACTTAGTTTTTGTTCTATATCTCATTAATATGAAATAAATAAGCATGGGTTTAATTTCAGGTTAGACAATCAAATGTTTATGGTGTATGAATTCAAATTATAATTTTATATGCTTATTCTATGATTATATTATAATATGAATGTATAATATTTTTAAATTATAATATTAATATTATTATACATTTTCAATATCTTTTAAAATATTTTAGATCATTTTTTGCATCACCCTATACATTTATATATATTTAATAATGTATCAAATATATTGTAAATGTATATGGTGAATATCAAGTCTGGAGACATGGGAATATATTGCAAGATTAATATATATATTTATATTGGTCACATACATACATACAGAGTTCTATAATTATTGGGTACACAGCAACTTTTTGAAACCACTATATTTCTACATCTTCAGACTTAATTGTCACCCTGTATATATATATTATAAAATGTGTATAACAGTTTTCTATATTATTTATATTATATATATGTGGCTAACCCTGCTATCAATAATAATATAGGGTAAATTATGTTAGTTATTAGTTGTAGTAGTTGTATTATGAAAAATTAAACTATTTTTGTAATTTATGTTTCCACTACATACCTAATTAGCTTTAAATAATGTTTATAGTTTGAAAAAATAGTAGAAAGTAGCTGTATATAGATACAATTTGATTATAATCATTATCCATGTCCAATACACTATGTAATTTGGTTACATAATGACTAATAAAATAGTTATAATTTGCATCCTATAGAAAACACTTCTATTTATTTCATACTAAGGCATTACTTATCAGTTTATTTATTAAGAATATATTAACAAAACTATTTCAAAATAAAAATATAATGTTTGTATTTTGTCATAATAAGTGTATTAATTAAATAACTATGTAAAATATTAAACTAGTTTTATATTTATATATTTATTTTACTTCAGTGAAAATCAATGGATTCGGTTGATCTTCCAATAGAAAAAGATACATCTTCTATCTGCAATACAAATCAAACTTGTGTGAGTAAAAATTTAGATTTGAATCTTTATATTATTTGCATGCTATACTTATTTAATAATCAAACTTCTAATTATTACTATCTCATGCTTTTTCCATGTATGGTAATAGCACTAACAGTCATTATATGAAATCATCCTGTATATAAAAGACATATGGAGCTATGTTTTGATATGAATGTATATAAGATAAAACTCTAAACTTTAACTATTTCAATAAACAACACCAACTAAATATATCCACAACTCTATTAGTTATATTCTATATATAACACATCATGCATCAATATAAATTTTATAGAATAACATTGCATTTTGCTTTGAGCAGCATATTTAAAAAAAAATTTTTGCAAAATATATAATATAGATAAATGTATTTGTGTCTTAGATATTGCTCATTGTATTAATAGTTTTAGAAACAAAACCTTTGCAATATTTGTTATCGTCTAGTTGTACTTCTAGTTATTCGCTGTGTATCTCATTAACTATATATCTCCTATAACTAGGGAGTGGATCTCCAAAAGCTAAGCCACAACTATATTTTATTGCAATATTTTGACTAACTTTATTTTATAAAACGTTTTAAAACATGATGTACTAAAAGTAATGTTTTTAACTAAAATTGTATTTTTATATTATAAATGTGGATATCATAATTGTTAGTTTAGATTTTATTTTTTTGTTTCTATAGAATACATTTTTGAGTGAAATGAATAGGGTACCTATCTTCAATGGATGTTGTACACAATTTTCTTGCCTTGAATATTTAAGTATTGTATTAGTTTTAATAGGATATGCAATTATTAAATTTTTATTTCCTTTATTGTAAATATTATAAGAAATCACTTATTGAAAAACACCTAGCTACATTATCTTTTGACTTTGTCTGAATTTCATTACTATTCAGAATATATTATATATTACTTTAACTATAATACTCGAACTAAAAATACACAAATGTATTACCCTTTTGTATGAATTAAGCAATTGTAAGTTCACTTTTATTACACTATCGGTTGATTAAGTCATTGTATTCATAGAACTTTATTTCATACGAAACATAAAGTTTGAACTATTTATAGTTATAAGTACGACGGTTTACAAAATAAAATGACATCTGAAATTAACTTCTTTTTATCGCAAAACACCTCCAGACTGAAAATTCCTCCTTCACAAAGAAGGGATCGTCACAGCCACCTCAAGCCTCTCAGGATGTGGATCCACAGAGCCGCTACAGTGTATTCCTGGCCTCGGGTAAGTCTCGAAGGTCGACTAACTCCACCTCACCGCCCCCGGGGGACCCTTATCATGCTCTACTGCGTGACAATCGGCAGTCAACAGTGATTGCTGAAGTAGGGGGAAACGGTGATGACCAAAGTATGGACGAGAGGAGAACGAAGACTATCTACGACAACCAATTAAACCAACTAGAGAATCTCATCAAGACACAAAGAAAGGCTCAGGAGAGAATGCGCCAACATTATTGCACTTTGGAGAAACATAATCAGAAGGTACACGGACTACACATTTGTTAAAAAATCATTATAAATCTGTTATGAACGTTGAATAGAAATTATTAAATAAGTAAAAACTATATAAAACAGCATTATAATTCAGTAATAGTGTTTTTTGGATTTATTTTATATGTTTATTAAGAATGTGTATTGATAGAGAATTATTACCGATTTACAGGAATTCAGTTGTCAACCTCCGAATAATTAAAAATTAAAGTTATGACATCTCAAAATTGAATATCATTTCAAATCGATATTAAATTGCTAGTAAATTATCAAATATAACAGTTATATAATAAATCAATAATAATTTCGACGCAATAATAGTTTGTTATATTATTCAGCTTGAGAGTAAATATTATTATTCAGGATATCGGTAATATTCCTGTTAAGGCAGTTAAGTTGTGATGATCTCATTATGCAAAGCGACTTTCTTCCTCAGATATGTGTAATACCTTCTTTCATGCAGCAGGAAGAGAGCTTCGTGATCGACTATTGTGAAGTTATCGATTATCCACCATCTCTTACACAAATAAGAAACTCCTTGATAGTTAATTTTACCAACTTTCGTTCATAGGAGCATTATACATAGAACCGTTTAGATAATGTCGAATTGTACATAATATTATGCACATTACAACTATTAAATCAGGAACAATAATAATAGTTAATGATTTAGTGTTAGATAACGAATATCATTTAAAACATAAATGCGCATGTATATGTACATATATGTACATATTAATGAATCATCGGCTGCAATTTAACATAGTTGTCCTTCGCAACTGAATTAAATAGCGTTGTCATTACAAAGTAATACGATAGTATCATGACGTGTCCCCCTTATTTCCTATGTCAATTATGTGTCAACTAAAACGTCGACGTTCCTAAGTGCTGACATCCTACAGTAGCATTAACAACTTCTCTGCATGGCTTTGTATTGTTCATCATTGCAAAACAACAGGGCTGGCTAGGTATGACTATCTCCGTATTTGTACTAGCTAAACAATATCTTATTACGGTAGGTACTAGCAATTTTCGCGTATGGGCCAAGCAAGAAAAATCTCGATAGACTTACAAATTGCGCTTTACATAGCATCTATATATAGACAATTTTATAACACTAATTAATAAAGGTACTGACAGCGAAATAATCTTCATGTTGCAAAATATTTTCTGGTGCTCTTTTAAAATTGATTTATCTAATATTGAAATTACAAAATAATTGATTCGCAAAAAACTCAAATATGTCTGCGTATTTTCTTAAATTCGAAATTAAATTTTATAAATTAATATATCTCTCGGGTTTCTCGATTTTTAGATGCTTTTATTAAACCTTTACAACAAATAGTATATACACGTATAAACATACATTTTATGCGTAACTTAACTTGTCAAATTATAATCATATTACTATTATGCTATTCACCTCATGTCCATATATTATAATACTATCAAATGAATTGCATTGCTTATAAGATTTGCCAGCAGAAAATAGATGTCAAAAGCCTGCTTAAATATACAGGGATATTAACGAAATGATTAATATAATTATTATGTAGAGTGATGACTGATCAAACATGCTAAGTAAGCATAGGATATAATATATTAAGAAATGCCGATGAGAAGCACATACAAGAAAGGGGATGTTAACAGTTTTTTTTTAATTTCAAAGATGAGTGAGTACTTGTGACACACATTTACCTAAACATTATGTGTCCTGATAGTCAATATTGAGTCTGAGAGAAGACGGAGGGATAAATTTACGTTTCTACGCTCACTTGTAGGTGCATATATTGATTTTGAGATTGGATCGAAAAACTCACGTGTTCGGAGAGTTTGTGAGTCTGTGAAGTCATGCCAGCCAGTCATTATGTAATATATGGAGAGAAAAAGATGATTAGTCAGAGAAGAATCCACCACTTTTCTTAACGATTATTTTACGATAAAATCTATTGCCTCTCGATTTTTTTACAAGAAGAGTTTTAATGCCTCTTTATGAAATCTCTTACTCTATTATATGTGGAGTACTGTACACTTTACGAAAAGTGTCATTCATTTATTTACAGTGTTTATAATTTTGATTGTTTTGTCGCATTTTCACATATGTGGTTTCCTGTGGTCTACCATCAATATCGATAATGTTAGACTAATTTTGCAATTTAATGTCAATTTATCCATGTTTCAATTAAGTACTTATCAAATATACACAACAAAAGCTTATTTTCAATATATTATCGATATAAATTGCTAATACATTTGTCAAAGCTAAAATAATGGAAAATGTGGTAAACAATACTGATTTTTTTTCAAAACTGCAAATGCACTGACTAACTCTTTTCAAGAGAAGTGGTTTACATACAAAAATTGCACACGATATTAATGATTTCGTTGATTAAAATAGGTGACTTAACAGTTTTAATAGTATTTCACTGCCCATTGTATATCGTATAATTGAAATCTAGTGATATATATTAAATATATATAATTCAATATTTGCTACTTTATATTTTGCATTTTAATGATATATTCAAAAAGGCTCAAATATGATATATTCAGATACTTAAGTGTAATGCCTATATATTTTCATTGTTTGTCATTTTTATTAAACGGAGAATAATATTTTTTCTGTTTATTTGACTGTTATACCTGAAACGAATAGAAGTATACACTGAAATCGATAGGGGACCATTTATAGGGGACCTATTTCTATTTCAGCTCCATGATGACATTGAAAGGCTACAGAGTCAACTAGACATTGAAACAACAACGGACAAAGGCAGTGTAGTTCACCTCAGAGCAGAAATTGACAAACTTAAAAAGCAGGTATGCTAACAATTCTATATACAAAACAAATGGTTTTAGAAAATTAAAAAAATATTATACGAGTATTAAACTTATTTTATACAATTAATAAATATCTTTAAAGGTTTTTATCCAATTATATATACATAGTTTTCATAAATCGATTGAAGTAATATATATTTTAAGCCAAATTGATGTACAGTAAATATATACATTTTTATTGGTAATTATTGAATGTAATGAAAGGTTTTTATTCATATAATTTTCTTTTGTATATTAAAGAATATTTTGATGTTGAATAATTATAAGATATTTATTAATTTAATCCCACTATTAATTTCTCTAGAGTAATTTGAATAATATACCAAAAACTATACTTGCCTTACTTGATCCCTCCTCACTATCGTGAAATCGCCAATATACTTACTAACTCTTTTAATTTAAATCATTCATTCTGTTTGACATTTGTTTTAGATTAAATTATTTCATAATAACATTTTTTATGAAATCATAATCATTCATAAAAAACTGATCATGCCAGTATTAAACTTTTTATTAAAATAACTGAAAAGCATTTAATAAATACAAACTTGTATATAATAAATATATTCATGTGAACAAATCAACTTCGGGACAACACAGTTCAATTTTATCTGAAGCATAATTACTAACCCTACTTTCACGACTACATTCTTTGTACGATTGTTGACTGTAAACTCAAACCGGACCATCTCCTTCGCCATATGTGCATTTTCGCCATTGTGACAAAATCGTCACAAAGTCACGTGAGAAACACTATATTGTTGATTCGTGCTTTTTTCTGGATAAAAAATTAGGTTTTCAGTCAGAAAATGTATACTCTTATTGATTATCTATATAATAGAACTAAAACAAGCCTGCAACATAAATAATTGTACTTGAATTAAGACTGACAATATAATATTGATTATACATATAATGTCAAAGTAAATTTATTCTCCAATGAAATTGCAGCTACATTTAAAGGTTCCTTGTTTGAGACAGAATCTGCAGTTCATAATTCTGTATGATATTCCAACAACATGTTGACTTAATTTTTTGTTTTAATTATACTATTAACTACATTATAATTGAAAAAATATAGAATACTTTTATAAGTGGCCTTTTTTGTCATAAATGTCGCGGGAGAAACACGTGGAATTTAATTACTATTTCTTTTAAATAAGCTATAACAAATAAAACGGTTGCATTCGATTTATTTTTTAATGAACGTTATATATATATACATAACATCACGGTATGGGTTGGAAAGGTAAAATGTTGAATATACAAAAACGTCACGTGAGAAACATCACATTTAAATTTGATGTTTTTTCCCGTCCAAAATTTTATATTATTATAATTTTGACATTAATTTATACAACATCAAGCATATTAAAAATTTCTATTGTATATTTTATAAACATATTCTATTGCATAATATTTATACATTCGGTTCCTCAGGTGACTTTGTGATAAGTTCTGAGGCGACATATTTTTAGAATTCCAAGAAAACAAGTTTTGCTACAAAGATCCTCTTTGATATCGAAGTATCTTAGGGTCATAGAAAAATATTGTCCAAAAACACAAGTCATACATTACTTTGTATTAGAAATATGCGTAATTTTAAAAATTTCCCATATTAGAGAATTGAAGAAATTTTCATGATTTTCTCCAAATAATAGGTTTATCCAGGTTTATCAAAAATTTCAAATAATGTATTATATATCATTTTATTTCTCTAAGGGTTCTATGTATTTTAAAATGAACATTAAACTCAAAAATCGTATAATTAATTTTCCATACATTTTAGTATTGGTCCTAATTTTAAGCTATAAATTAGGATTTAATGCTATTTTAAAAATGTACACTGCAAACTTAATTATATGAATTAATTATTAATTATGAGTATATTTTTGTTTTAAGATGCACAAAACACTTATATAGAGAAGTACAATGATATATAATATACTATTTTAATATTTTGGTAAATCTAGATAAGACTATGATTTGCTCAAAAACATTTATTTTTACGTAAATCATGCAAAATTTACTGAAAAGAACTCAGTTTCTATCACTGTATTGCACCTAAGCTCCATTCTTTTTCATTGGTGGCTTCTCCTATCTTCTAGCTCTCGAACGAGCTCGACCACCGCCTTCAAGCCGAGGAGGAAGTGAAACGGGTACTTGAGGTGGTGGAGAGAGAGCGCGATCTCTCAGCGCGCCAACGACAGGCCGCCAGTCTTCTCATCCAGGAGCGTCAACGCCTCCAGAGTCACCTCGAGACAGCCCATCGAGACCGAGAGACAGTGGAAGCGGCCCTGCACGCAGACAATCAACGTCTCAAGACCAGGCTGGCTGCATCCGAGGCCTCGGCACTGCGTCTGTCCCGAGAGATGGTGGCACTGAGACAACCTGTTTCTCATCTCTCCGTCTCTGTCTGCTGCTCGGAGTCTGCTTCAGAAGTGAGATTTGTGGCATTTCAATACTGGGGACATTTGGTAGTGATTGCATTGCATTTTAACATTAGAAATATAATATTTGTACATGTTTAATTTGTAAATTATGCATAAATATTTGGTAATTATTTATGTTTTAGACATTTAACAGCTTTTATATGAGTTACAAAATTTTGAACTTTATATTATTTTACTCTGATTTTCCTAAAGCTTCTATATAATGTAACTTTCGATTTACGCTATTTTATCGAATTACCATACATATAAATATTTACTATATATATTGAAGGATTCTTTTCACGTTGTCAATTTCGTTAACAGGATATCGTTTTATTTCAATAAAATGTATAGAAATTAGGTACCTGTTAAGTAATATTACATATTGTAAATTAATTTTATGACTTAATTATTTTAAAATACCCACGTTTTCTTGCAATTACCATATGTTACATACATATATACCTAGGACTGATTCATTAAGTACCTATACTGTTTAATGGATATTAAATTTTAAAAATATATTTTAGTTAAGGCTTTTAGGTATTGAAATAGTAGTATCATGGAAATCAATAGTTAATCGATAGTTGAAACTCTATCTATTAATAGATAGTAATACAATACTCTATATCAATACTCAAAATGGTATAGATAATATAGTGAGGGCCAACCATTTCAGGACTCATGTTTTGAAATCACCGAGACCGACGCTGTTACATAATTCATAGGAAGTGTGCAATTGTTTGATCATGCCAAAATATTGATTATTATGGAAAATGTAATTATTAGTGTGGAAAATTACTAATAGTTACATATCCACTAAACTGATTACTGTTGCATTATAATGTGTAAAACTTACAATTAAAAATACGAGTGTTAATTAAACCTGTAACTATTATATTAATGCACGTTAAAAATTGTTTGCTAGTTAGTTAGTTAGTTAGTTAGTTAGTTAGTTAGTTAGTTAGTTAGTTAGTTAGTTAGTTAGTTAGGTAGTTAGTTATACAGAACTAGAAGAGAACGTGTACTATTGACAATCTAGTGGGTTTAATCAACAAAAGTGAGATGGGAAACAATTACGTTTTCTTTTTTATTGTTTTCATTTCATTTATAGGAAAATTTATTTTATTATTTTCCGTACATCTAGATGTTTCACAAAATTTGTAATTTTTATTTTTTTATTTTGTCAAGAACTTTTTTGGCACAAACTAAGTAGTTATTAATATTATACCATTTGAATTTCATGGAAATGTATGTTTAATCAATTAATGATTATCTATATATTTATTCGTATATAACTACTGTATTTTGATATTATGAAAAAAATGCAATTGTTAAGCTTCGTTATCAAGGATCAATGTGAAATAATGTAGAATACAATTTGAAAAAATATACATTTTTAGGCGTTGTAATATTTTAAAATTATATTAGCTAATTTTTAAAATTGTATCTAATTAATTATTTAATAAGAATAATTTAATTATATTTACCCGAGGATTTAAAGATATTGTGTAATTGAATATAATCGATATCCCAAACTGATAATAATATTAAAATCTGTCAATCTCAATAAATGGAGCATATTAAAAAAATGCCTTTCACAAAAGCTCTTTTTTATATTCAATAATTTTATGATTTATATTGTCTTTAACCAATGACAAATTACATGATATATTTTATAATGAAATTTGGTACAGCAACAATACATTTCTTATACATTTCTTATAATAAATGTATATTGTTCTATATTTAAGATAATTACTTTTCTATTCGCTTAATAGTTGACTTTTATTTTATAAAACCTACTAGCTTTTATTCTGCGGATTTTTTAAAATTATTCGATACATTACATAAATTGGATACAAGTACACAAATAGTGTATCTACAAATCTAGTCACGAATGTACTTCTAAAACCATAATACTTCATTCACTAGAAGAATTTGAAAGAAAAAACCGTCTCCTCCCTTCGTCCGAAATAGTCTGTCTTCAATCTTTGTGATTTTGTTTTGCAGGCAAAATAAGCCCAGTGTGTATATATTATAATCATAGAGCCTGACCAAGTCCGTTAGTTGCATAATATTTAATATACTCGCCGCTCGTGTATATATTTCTCTACTAACTGCATTCACTCTACATCATCGTAAACGCGGAGAGGTCGTCGGGTATGAAATCGAAGGATAAGCTTCTGGGCTCGACTTTTTGCAGTGGCATAATTTAATGCTAATTTAATTTGATTTGCACCACAGCAGTCTACTTTCGGTGACTTTGGCGTTTTCTTGGATGAGAATTGTAATGCTGATTTAATATTTTATATGTGCGCAAACTGTTTTGCTTCTATAAAGTTATCCATATATCCATGAAATGGGTAATGTCATCAGTTGCGGTTTAGATTATATTCCGACTTGGACCTAGCAATCGGCTCAATGTGTATATATATACACTATGTATACAATATCTTATAATTTTATATCTTAGAGCCATTCTTTGATAAATTTTCAAATAATTACAATTACTAGTTTTAAAAGCTACTATATTTCTTGTTAATAGTAAATTAACAAGTTAGATTAACTTGATATCTAAATTTAACTTTCTTTATATTCATTTAATTATTTATTTATAAATGTGTATCATTATTATTAGACATATTTTTTTAGTTAAATTTTATATTCCTGTTATTCGTGTTATTATTGATTTATTGTTTATAACATTAATTTAACCGTATAGATAAAAATTTTACGGTCACAGTAGCTAATAAAACTTTAAATGGAAGCTAATTTAAATAGTTTTGATATCGATACTTTACTGAACCTAAAATAAAGTATCTAAATATTAAAAATGGGCAATAATATTGAATAATATTTAAATCTTGCAAGGGATATTCATCTCTATATGAATATTTATGTATATGTATAGGGGAAGGAAAATGAATGAATTTACAGTTTCAAAATAATAGTATCGATTATTATTTTATACGTTCATCATTTTCCTTCACACGTTGACTATCTCGTTCTTAATAGATAAAATCAATAGTTTTAATATATTTTATCATTCTTTGCAAATCAGTATAATAGTTTTATTTCGCAAATATGTTATTGAAGTTTGTTTAATATAGTTTTTATTATTCGTGTTTTATTTGTAATTTGTCATACTTAATATTGTTTCTAATACTATACTTTTATATTGCTTAGTTAAACTCATACTGCATATAGCTAAGACATACAAAGACTCTTCAAATAATGCCTCTGTTAAATTTTATTTGTGCTCGCCATTTTTTATTAAACTCTTCTGTATATTATAAGGTATTATGAGTACTTTACATCGCGACCGTACGATGTATTGAAATTCTCAGTGACCGTATTTCCTGTTATATTGTTTGTACATTATGATGCTCTAGTTTAAGATGCACTAATACGCTTTTATATTGCAATTGTATGTTTGCCACCTATCTTATTATATTATTTTCGGTAACGAAATATTTTTTGTAAATAACGTATATGTGTGTAGATACTTTAAATTTTGCAGAGTTATTTTTAATCAATAAAGATTCGCAATAAATTATTATTTTCATGTATTTGTTAGTCATTAAGGCTGTACTAATGTATTGATACTAATTGCACTGTGCATACTAAGTTACACTTAAGCAGCTTTAAAATAAAGAATAAAAGTATCGTTTTTTAACAAAATTTGCCTAATAATAAAGTCAACTGGATATTATTACAATTTCCCGGTTCGCCTATAGTTATAACTCTACAATTAAGAGTGTTATAACTGTCGCATTTTAAGTGTTGAAGCTTTCCTATTTGTAATAAGAAGCAAATTAATAATAATGCAGATTTTTGACTGAAAAAAATACAAATATATTTAACATAATATATTCGTTTTAGATATTTCAAATCACTTAATCTATCGTCCGATATAAATACAAAAAGACGAACGATTCTCTTTAAAGTCTGTTTTATTATGAATTTTCCTGTTGAGTGGTTGTAAAATGACACGAAATCATTGCGGTTAATTTTTCTGTCGGACTCTACCAATAAATCAGGCCACAGCGTCCAGCCCTCCTGACCATATGGACAGAACCATTCTCCGCTCCCCCGCCACAACTCTGGCTGCCGTGGCAAACAAACCAACCATTCCTTCAGCCTCCCCTCGCCGAAGCCTTCTCACTAACCAGATAACCATGGCTACGGGCAACGAGACAGAAACCAATGGGCATGAGACCTCCTCTCCAGTGTCTCTGCTGAAGCTGCCACACGAGATTGCTGCAGTTGGAAATGTGAGTGGGTTAAATCTGTCATTGAGGACAATTCAATTTTTATTGTCAGGTTCGTTAGTAACAGATTTTATTATATCTCTACCATTACATAATAGTGACATACATTTTATTTAAATAATCTAAGTTGTATTTTACCTTTAACAATTTTAATAGCTAATATTGAACATAATAAAATGATATTAAATATTCTTCCAACTCTAATAGCGCCTTACTTGACTTTATGAAAGTAACTAACTACTTCTATAAAACTACCAACAAATTATAGTCGGTTTGGAAACCACACTAGAGCTGTAGATCGCAGAAATCTTCTTTAAATAAGGTGCTTTATTATATGTGCTATTTCATACTTTTAGAAAGAAAAAATATGTTTAATATTTCGAAATATTTTGATCAAAGTTATATTCATTTTGAATTGAAGATATCTACATAATATACTGTAAATTATACTTTTATGGCTATATGATTTTAAACTTTATAAGTTTATATACAAAGTACTTAAAAATTTTGTAAAACGAATTAAACGTTATATTTTTAATCATCTCATTTAAAATTTGAATTATTGAACTGTTTTGTACTGTATTTATAATATATTATATCAATAATATTAATATGCAACATGATAAATCTATACATACTCGTATATATGACTTTACATATTTGAAGCAAATAATAAGATGTGAATTAATTTTACTAACCCAATTATTTATGTATTTACATTACCCGTATATGCATACCTCTGTCTAAATAAGTTAACGATTTTGCAGGTTCATAATTATTAATTACATACATATACAGTGTTCTGTCATAGCACCTTGTTATTTGTAAACCGCAATTTTCATCATACATAATATGTATAGGCTATAGATATATACGTATATATCTCAAATTAATACCCATGCACATTATAATTGTGTATGTATATCATCAGAATTTATATGATATGTTTTTATGCAGCAGATCAAGGAATCTATATATCGTATACAGAAGGCGACGGTAACTAGAGGCTATGCTAAAGATATTCTGTTCTAAATGTACATACTTACAACTAGGTGCTATTATAAAATGGATTTCTGTTGCAAACCCGGCACTGTACCCCGACCATGTTGTTATCTGAAGTTGAAATCATCAGTCAAGTCAGTGGGCCGTGCCTCGAAGATCGGAACCCTGTCTGTGGCGTTTTCCACCATTCTAGAGTGTATTCCAACCTTCAACCTCAGATTGTGGTCTGTGTCGGCGCTACAGCACTGTGTGCATTTGGCATCGATAGGCAGGGAGGCGGCCTGACAGGGTTGACATTGAAACAGCTGAGAAACTAAACTAAACTGAACTTCCACTGTATATCAACAACTTTTAATGTGTACCATGTACAGTGAGTAATCCATCCGGATATAGCAAAAGGCACTGGATTTCTCTTCCTGATAGTTTGTATATTGAAATAATCGCATTAGTTTCAGTATGCGAAGACCAGTCTCCCTTCTCTTCTGCGCTTCTAGACACCATTTACATATTACCCTCCGTCTGTATAGTCCCCTCCATCCCCTGTAGTCTGATCTCCCGCCGGGTACTCTGGCACAATCTAAGGTCCCTCCCTCGGTTTACTAGTAAATTGTGACTATTAGTAGACAATTTCTAGAAGTATATATCACAACCACAGGAGAAAAAGTTCACATATGTATGCGTTCCTATCTGTCATTTCTCATCGTACTACTTTTTTAAATAAAATATTAGGAAGAATATGAAGGTGAAAACATTTTAAAAGTATATCATGCGTATACCATATTACGTATGAGTCATAGAAACGATTACCATAAGTACAGACCGCTATTTGTAACAGTTGTAGCAACTAATTTCAACCTTATGTGCCTTGGTACTCTATAATATATACTGACAATCGGTTATACAAGTGCAATTCTTGTCATACTTATTTATAGCAGAGTCTAACTGTCCAAATTTAATAACCGTCGACATTGTTGCTTATTTGATATTTTTGCATTTATATAAGATACTTATTTCCATAAACCAGTACAGTATTTAAGTATAAATGTATTTATTAATACTGCAGTAAGTTAAATAGATTTAACATTTAAAGAGAATGTGTTGATATTAATGGTGACAAGAAAAAGCAGCTGCAACATAATAACTAAAATATGATTATTTCCCAATCCGTTTCCCAATTCCTAATACGACACGGGACTACTTTTTAATTTTGTAAGATGGAATAGATAAATTAATTAATATTTGTTCATTATTTAAATTGTAGAAAATATTTTATAGTGTGTAGTAAAAAGGTTAACTCGTTTTTTTTTAAGTAGACTTTCAATGTTGTAGTTATTTTATTATGTCTATTGTACAAAGATATAATTTACAGACATTATTATAACGATTAAAGTAGCTCACTTATTTAATTAGACAATGGCAATGTATGGACATAATGTTCATAAACAATATTTAATAGTATAATATCTGAAAGATTCTGCATATTTATTAAAGTTCACATGCTCATACTTTCACAGATGTATGCAGATTGCATAAACATAACCTAAATTCTTCTCAACGCACAAACACCCTCCTCCTTATTTCAGTGTTGGATCCATCATTGGACATAGTGAAAGAAAAAGGCGGCAAAATGAGGTGGCTGATCTCAGAATAATACTCTCTGTATAATACCTATACCCACACAGTGTGTACCTAAATGTATAGCCATGTTGTTCTATATGCTTTTAAATTATACGCTTTAGTATATTGGCAACTATATGTGTCTTTCTTGGTTATATTCCTGTTCACAAGCTATACACCCATCCTCGACCTGCTTTTGTTATAATTAGGTATATATATTATTATATTTAATTATTTCTGCAATTATTAGTCATAATTTTCTGTTTTATATGTGTACATAATAATGCGTATTTCAATTGAAACAGCTGGTCGATAGAGCTTATGTTATGAGTTGATCACCGATCTCTATCACATACACTGTTTATAATAATATGTATATATCAATTATAAATGCCAACCAACTTAAGAACAAATAATGGATATTTTGCGCAGTAAATAATATGTAGTAATCTATGAACGTTGTCTTACCTAGTTTCCCCGTAAAATAACATAAAAATAATGATGACATAATTACCGTTTAACTCAGATTCGTCGTTGAGAGTTTGTAGTGATACATCTAATCACGTGATAATGCGATACCAACTATCGGTCAATATATTAAGTCACGTGACTTGCATATACAGACTGTGTATAATAGTGCGTATACTTGAATAGGTATAAAACTCAGCGTCAACCTATATTAATGAATGGTATAGTTAGCTATAGAATTATAGGTAACTGCTGATTTCTCACAGTTCAGTGTATGCTTATTGGTACCTATACATACATACTGATCCAGCCGCATTCACTCATTCACTGATTGTACTCTCTTTGGAGTTGTTGTGCCAAATTGTGCCCTTCTATCTTCATATCGTCGCTGTCTTTTATTCTACCAATTACCTTCATTTTCTGCACTCTTCACCGCCCACTATACTTAACTACTCTATCACAGATGCGTCCTATGTGTGTGTAAATAGAGCTTTTGTTGCTGTTTCCGCTATCAAAGATCGATGTTATAAAATGTGCTTTCTTATTAATTTAGTCTTTATTTGCAATACTGTAATAATAATAACTACTGTCTGCTATAAATGAGTCGTGAGTTCTCACAATTGAGTAGTCGTAATTTACTCATTGTTCAGATCCTATTTCCTAACATAAATAATAACCATTAGTTAGTTTTTAGAAATTAATTTTGTATACATAAGTAATAAATTGAACTTCCTATATATTTGGGATAACAATCTATACTAGAAGCTATGTCCAGATAGCAATATATCTTTATCCAATTAACCAGGTTATTATGATTACAAGAGGCCAAGTATAGACGGCTGTTTTCTATTCTTGCTATTTCATTCAAATGTATACCATAATTTTCATATATATGTATGTGTATATGTGTCAATAATATACTTCATACTATTACAATTCCGTTACTTCGAAGATATTTAATTTAAAATGTCTAGATTTAAAAATCCCAAAATCGATGTTCTCAACTAAAATGGTATCTGATTCTCTTGTTTCTTTCAGATAAAATCTCAAACTGTCCCTAAATCACCTCCTCCACCATCCTCAGGAACTGGGGAACCCATCTACACAAATCGATCACATACCATCGCCACATTATCAGGTAGATAAGAATGAAATATGCGTACCCATTTCATCAGTTATGTCATACATTATGTGTGATTTTCTACAAACGGGACATGTGACAAACAAAAGATACATATTTTTTAATCAAGATATACTTGGAATGTTTGCATCAAACTTTGCAAATCGTTTTAGATAGAAATATTTATTTCATGCACTAACATTTTAGGAAGATAAATCTGCCTAAATGTGTTTATTAATCAATTTTTAAGTGTTACAGTTTATATTAATGTCTAAAAATAGATTGAGCATCACATATAATATATTAGAGGTTAGTTTTATCATTTGATTAGTAAAATATTTCTTGTTGAATAGGGCAATGTAATAGTTTTTATTATCAGGATCATAGATCATAGTATACTTACGAAATTGGAATAAATGAAAATATAGCTCTTTCTGCAACAAAAATAAGGGGGAACATAATCCAATATTATGCCTGGGTGACATAACTGGCTAAGATTGGCTAATACCATAAACATGTCTTTTACTTTATAAACATAGATTGTCTATCTGAAAAAATAGCGTCGCAATTTGAAGAAGTAATACTGTGGTCAAAAATAAAGATACTTCTCAGATATTTTTATTACCACTACATATAAATATATTAGTCAAAATTACTATAGGAAATGATATGTTGGCTACAATCGCGAAATGTACAATATTTTCAGAGTACCATTCTATGAATTTATTTATTAATTTCTATGGTTAATACCTAAGCTTGAAATTGTTTTCGTTAATAATATATTTTAGTGTTAACATACATAGCTCTTATCATACATATATGTATAATATATGATTTTAGTTATGGTCATGTATACAACAAGTAGTAAAAAGCATATCACTAATTAGCAAATTTATTATATATGTACTAACTATATTTTAATGTTTATAAAAGAAACAGAACGCCTGTGTTGCTGTAAAACGTTATTGTTTACAAATTTTCGGAGATCCACTGCATAGACGTGTATTATGTCATGTAGCAAAAGGAGAACCACATTTGTATTATATTTTAATGGCTTAATACGTTTTTTTACTAATTATTTTTATGTAAATTTAGTAAAATATTTTTATATAAATTTAATTTTTTTGTAGTTTGTGAGACTATATTGCATTTTGTTGAAACACGCCATATTGATTACGATACAGCTTTTGTGCATTTTTAATTGAATGCATATTAATTAAATTTGTAGATAATCTCTCTGTTTAAGTGAATATATTTATCATTGTTGTTTTTAGAAAATCAAGGTTTTTTATAAGTTTTAGAATAGCATAAAACAGTTGTTTATAGAATAGACAAGACAAGAAGCTTTATTTATCAACGATTTATCAAGTAGTGTTGCAAAAATTAAAATATTAAGGTAAGACTTCGAACGGCCACTCAACATTGGTGAGATGTACTTTATATTCGAAGCTACAGATACAATTCAGCATTTATAAACACCAGTAATAGATACACTCTATAAATATCAAAGTAAACATTGAAATAAGCGCTTAGCTACTAAAATTATGCAAGTACTCATATATCAGAAACGAATATATTTAATATAGTAAAAACTGTTACACAATAAAGAAATAAACAATTAGCACTAATACAAAGGATGGGATAAGTTTTTTCCTTCGCACCGTTCAGGAGAGCTGTGTGAGATTTGATGCAAAAAGATTCAAAAGCAAGACGGAGATAATACGATTTTCCTCTAGTTAGACTTTGACTCTTGAAATGTATGAATTTGTTTTTTGAATGTGTTCTACAATAGAACAAACATGTATTTCGTATATTTTTTGATGTTTGTTCTACCTATAAATATTTGCATAGTATACTGCGCTAAATAAGATAAACCAAAACTTCTATAAGAAACAGCCGCCTTTTTAAATTCTGTAGCGCAAAATTTGCGAGAATTTAAGCATTTTCTCTTTTTTCGGGGCTTTCTAAACTATCTTGCTAAAGACTTCTATGAAGTAAAAATATGTATATGATTCTTCCATCTTGACCAAGACGCTTATATAAGTAGCTGAGACATTTTTCGATGTGGCATATCACTAAAATATGAAACTTTTAGGAAGCTTATAGGGTCCGTTTTTTATTCTCTTGATATCAGAAATTGTCTTTTCCGCAATATTATTAACAACCGTAAAGGGATTCTATTATTGAATGTTTTGGTAATCTCATTCATATACAACTTTGAGCTAAATCTAGAGGGAAAATCCTGTTGCCATAATAATTTCAGCAACAATAAGAAGAAATCGTTATTAATGCAGCCCCACGTAATATTAATTATTTATAGATTACATCGAAAGGAAAATCCTCTCCAGGTATCCTGAAATCCTGATCTGTAAACCGTATTGACGGTATTCTTTTAGGCTATAACTGAAACCTGGAGCACATTCGCAATATAGTCAAATCAGTAAGCAGTAATATTCGGTTTAAACTGGAAGATCCTAAAGAAAGAAAATTGCCATTTTTGGACACTTAAGATATGAAAAACAGATTTTCATTTAAGCTCACGCATAGTGGAATTTGTCTTACATTTGATTCCTTCGTTTTTTTCTCTCAAGAAATCTCTTATTAATAATAATAATATATTTATTTTACCACATACATGAAATATAAGTAGGTACATCAATTACAATTACATACATCAGATAATTTATATCTTAACATATTACATAAAATACTGTTTTAAATACATAAT
>JAYRBW010086482.1:0-22298 GCA_036023295.1 Invenusta paracnida
GTCAACTTGTATCTAAATTAAATTGATCACATATTTTAAATTAATAGTTTAATTCATACAAATAGGAGTATTATATAATACTACATATACATAGGTATGTCGAACTATTATACATATTTTAAATATGCGTAGGTACTTTTAGATTGTTTAAAATATATAGGGTAAAACGGGGTGATACGGCCTAGGGGTGATACGGACCTTTTTATTATAAATTTTAAAAGACACATTATTCAATAAATACATCTGAATGCTTAAAGTAATGGCGAAATTCATAATTAATAGCATTTTATTTAGTGAAATTTAAACCAAATTTAGAAGGAGCTAAATTTTTGTCTTAAATACGTTTCGACACTTAATGGATTCAACACTATCATCTAAAATTAATTTTCGACCAATTTAGTTTAATATATTGCATGTAGGTAAGTATATGTTAATGATAAATACATGTTGAGTAAGAGTAGAAAAACAAAGGAAACATAATATATAGTTTCTAATATTGTTTCTGTTCATCTGTTTTAATAGGTATATATTTCACCAGTAATGCAAAGAGAATGAAACATATTGACTAATAAATTGATCATGTGAAAATATTTGTTTATTTATTTCTTGTAAAAAATATGCGTTAAAAAAATTAAGTTGCTAGGTATATCGTATTTGTCAGAAATTTGTCAATCGTGGGAAATGTAGAGGAACATTTTAATAGATGATTTTTTTAGTTTTTATGATCACAAAATAAACTTATATAATAAAATTCTAAGTAGCTATAACTTCTAAGACATTAATTAAATTTTCGTTCTCGATGCGTACCTGTTTTAACCATTGATATCACAGTTTCCACAGCGGTATGTTTAATAGAATACAATTTAGATACTATTTTACGATTATATTGAAAGAAGAAAAAAAGTGCTCAAAAAATGCGCTTCGTTGGTTACAAGTGTCGGTTGTCAAACAAGTGACTACTCTATTTTACAAATAAACTGGCGTCCGATTAATAAATAAGCAAATGCACTGACCTGCAGCAATTTAGTGGGACATGTTAATAAGGATGGTATAATACCGCAGTGTTATAGCATTTAACGAAACTAAAATACTATAATAATTGAATCATATTATATATTTACTTCATTTGATATTACAGAATATTATAATAAATTAAATTTTCGTATAAAACATAGCATTTGGTTGTTAATCTCTCGTTTTTTAGTAGGTACCACTGAAGTGTATCAGTTTTTTTTCAAAGTAAGAATATTTACTAACATAGCTTGACCATCTAGACATACAATATAATATTTTTATGTATATTATTATTTACGGATAATGTTATTAATAATAATAATAAATATTTTTAAAGAATCTCGTCAAAATATGTTCTGTGATGAAATAAGCAAAGTAGTATAAACTATTATTGACGTCAATCAGTAATTCCTAGGTACTTTACTCAAAAATTATATGATTACTGGTGAAACTTAATAATATGTAAATAATACACCTAAATACGAAATTCCAGTTATTCAGTATCATTTATTACAGATAACAAAAATTTTGAATGATTTCACTAAATTCATCAAAATTTTAGATCGTCTCTGTTAACAAAAAATTATGCTCCATGTTTATTTCAAATGCATTTTTATAAGGTAAGTTATAATTATGTAAGAATTTTATACTATATACTAGCATTTGCTTTTTGACATTTATCTATTGTAATGCCACAAATAAGGCTTAACCATTACATTCAACCACACATGATATAGTTCGTGTTGCTTTTCATATAGTGCTGCATTTAATCACACCAAGGGAAAATTTGTGATGCTTTTATACCATTATTATTCTAAATTGAATTTTATTGTATACATTTTATACACCTGTGAAAGTTGGCAGCTGTTATATATCCTGAATACCATAACCATTTTATTTGCTTAGTTTATTGTTAACATTTCAGATAGTTATTTTAAACATCCAAATGAAACATTTTTTATCTAATAAAAGAGCAATTTAAAGAGCTAGGTTTGTTATGAGGATTTCTTTGACACGAAAAACATGTCCCCAGACTATTCGGCACTTGACACGGCAGGTGTGCTATGAGGATTTTTTGATACGCAGCTTGACACGCAGAAACGTTTCACCAGGCTGTTCGGCGCTTGACACGAATATTCCTGATCCCGACCGGACAGCCTGGAGAAACGTTTTTTTGTGTCAATCGACACGGTAAATTTTTTCAGTGTAAATATGATGCAAACATAATTAAGTATTTTTAAATGTATATTGTGCATATATATGAAATAATGGTGAAACCGTAATTTGAGAAATAAACTGTTTATAACATAAGTATCTATATAAAAATAATGCACAATAATTAGAACTACTGTCACAATCCATAAACACAATAAAAATATATGAGCTTTTATGTACAAATAAATAAAAGAATTTATTCGTTATGCGCTTTATCTTTCGACAAATGAAGGAAACCTAAGTGATATGTAAGCTTCACAACCGAGAAGTCAAAGGTCACCAAAAGGAGTCAAAATAACCGACTACTGCTGAGCCATTAGATCTATCATATATGATCGATAGCATGTAATTGACGGACAAAGATCGACTTCGATGAATTGGGAAAGAAGCGGTGTTATAAATGCGCTTTTGTGCCGCCGTAGAAATAGGTTGCCCGTCGAGGATGTCACGAATATAACAGCTAAATAAGAGAACAGAGGATTGGGCAGAGCAAAAAAATATTAACAATTATATTTCAGAACTTGTTATTATCAGTTATTATAATACATACTACAAATATTTCCTATACCATAATACTCAAATAAAAATTATATAAATTCTAAAAAGAATAGTTTATTTAAAAGACTACGACACTGCAATACAACCATCTGAAAAAACATTTCACACATTTTCAATTTTGCAAAGAATATTATAGTGAACTGTTCACTACTATTTAGGTAGTTGTCTATAAATTTACACAGGGTCAATTATCAATAAAGAAACACAATTAATCTATTGGCCTTATAAATATTTCATAGATACATTATTTAAATAACGTTTTTTAATAAAGCATTCATTAGCAAACAACAAAACATTTGCTAAATTTTTACAAAGTCATCTTCTTCTAAATGTATAATTAAATATAATTATGGCATCGAACTCTTAAATTGTAAAACTTGAATAATAAACAAATTAAATCCATTCAAAATAGACTAATAAAAATGATATTAATTAAAACTAGATTCATTGATAAATTCATTTATATAAAACTCATCGACATGCTCTTTCAAATGATATAATAATATTATATAATGATGGTACCACTAATTTAATTTAAAAAAATGATTTAAAAAACACTGATAATTTCTGTTAATTAATTATTCAATTCTGTGTTCTGAAAAAAATAAAGAAATTTTGATTGGCAAAAATTATTTTAAATATGAATATATGCTTAATCACTTAAATTACATTTAATATGTACTCGTTTAAGCATATACACGGCTGTGTGTGTATCAGCAGTATTTTTACATAACCTGAAATATTGTTTTATTCATTGAAAATTGTCAATCCCGCCGAAATAGACAAATTCATTTTACAAGGAAATAAAAATGTTTCCTATAGACGAACTTAAATATATCTAAAAGATAAAAAATCTGACAGGTAAATCGCCGATATAGACTAATTCCCTTCCCTTCGCTACTGTGCCATACTGTTCTACTGTGTATTTGAAAAATCTTACAACACCAAATTCAATCAATTGCATACAAATAAACAACATACAATGACCATTTTGCTGTATAACAAATTTACAAAATATGCCTGATTTGTCCACAACCAGCTTGAATACTTACGTGTAATTTTCCACTTCGCCAGCTGTACAATTTTTCATAAAAAGTCCTTGACACTTTTTTATATAATATTTTACACTTTCAATTATTTACATAATATTGGAATATTGTGTTGCAATACATTTTAACTATTTAACTTACTATATCTGTTATATTTATAAACACTGGTATACACTTACGAAAAATGGCATCCTGGAATATAGTGACAACGATACATTTTCAATTTCCGTTTGAGAATTTTGATTTAGTTATTTAGATTATAATATAATATACACAGTATACATGATGAAATAATAGTCTTGCTAACTTTTACGTTATTTTAAAACATCAAGTATATACCACCATATATACATATAGTTTTGTATATTGCCAAAACTGTTGTTTATCAAAGTTTTACAATGACAGAATTTTTTTTTCGTTCGCTTAGTATTAAACAAGTCTTATAAAGCAACAATTATTCTATATACGATGACATATTTCATGATCAATAATGTTTACTTCCACCAACCTTAAAAAGATACAGTTTCGAACACACTATGTAGTCCGTATTGCAATGGGTATAAAAGCAAGCATACAATGTATTCAGATACAAATTAATCTCAACATATAGCAGCGTAATCTCATTTGTGATATACATTAACATCAAAGAAATTGGCGGTGTTGCTCACGCAGCATATTGATAATAATATAAAAAGGAAGAAGCACGCTGGCGTAAATAAAATTAATATAATTTATAGACAAAATATTTTCGTGTCAGTTGTACAAGAAATCCTCCTGGATTGCAAATTATAAGTACTACATATAAACAGCACACACTAACGGATTAACAAGCCAAGAAAAGCAAACTAAATTAAAACTGATCTAACATTACAAGGCGAGAGGGATTATTTAACGACATATTATTAATATATATTCATTTTTTCGTATTAAAATGGACGATCCAGTTAATAACGTTCTCCATAAAGCCTCAGCACCTGATCTAGCCAAGCTTACGACAAAGAACAAATGGCGGCGTGTTTTTTGCTATTTGATTATGTTAATTTGCTTTTATTACATTTTTCATTCAATTTTTTTTTGTTTGGGAAGACTACTTACAACACAATAAATTTACTGAGATAAACATCGAATCAAACCGATTCAAGTTTCCGGATATCACATTTTGTCCTGCGGAACCTTTTTTGGCTTCTAGACGGAGGATTAGTTTTGGTCAGTTGCTAAAGCGCTTAATCCTTGTTTGGCTGTTTCCAAATTCCATTTGATGCGGAAATCGTTCCAACGTCTTGTTTGTGAAACAGACTTTTATGCAAAACTGGAGAACCATATATTATTGAATGCATCTACAGACAAGAAAACTGTGATTTTCAAAACTTTACTGTTTATAAAGATCCGAAATACATTACTTGTTTTACATTTCATCCTGTTGATACAGAATTTTCGGAACAAGAGGCTTCGGGAGGTTTGAGTCTTACTTTGAGCACTGCAGTTGTTTACCACTGTATTCAAATCAGGATCTGTAAGGGATAAAAATGGTTTAATTTTATGTTGGTATATTTAGTATATGAGCTAGTTTACGCAAGCTAATATATAAAATAAATCGTTACATTAACCAAGGAAACCATTTTTAATGTCAGTATAACTTGAAATCAACTCTAGTTGCTAGGATTTAGCAAACCAAAACAACGTATCTTGATACTTTAAAAAAATATTTTTATCAATATCATTCTTTAAACATGTTTATCAATATTGTGTTACATCCATTTCAAACAAATATTTTAAAAAGTATATTTTCAAAAAGTATTTCGATAGGTATTTTCGATTCTGAGTAGTGCTTTACTACCAAAGTATAAATACTTTTTTCTTAGTTGTCTTATGCTAAAACGATAGATGTGTTACATTTCCGCAAACCAGAACGAATTGTCACATAAACAATCTGTTATGTTTTCAAAACTTATTATTATTATTTTTTAAATATCAATTAAATTACACTTAATGTAATGAATCTACACTTAAACATACTTATATATATACTCAAGAAATGGAGATTTTAAAGATTAAATTTGTCACATTTCATTCCTTCATTTTGTAAACTCCATTTCGCTATAAAATTAATAATAATAATAGTTTATTTATTTTTTTCATAAAAAAACCGGAGACCAAAGTCGCTTGCGGGATCTAGTTGATCAGCTAAATAAGTACGTAATTAGTTATTAGTATACATTAATACAAACTATTACACGCACGAATACAAACAATACACACACTAAAGCGGTATTAATAATAATAATATCATTATTTACGAAAATATATAAACAGTTCAAATTTGTGATACTAATCAGCTATTACAATATCATACATTACAATATAATCAAAAAGTAAGAAACAAAACAAAAATAGTGCTAATTACATTTACCAAAGCATAATTTTTAAATAAATAAATTTGTAATGTATTGTATTAAAAATATTGTAAAATTAAATGAAACTTTCAATGATTAATGCATCAATTATTGCTTAGTTCTACATGCAAAGTCTGCATATCGTCTACTCGTTACACTAAATTGATTGTTATAGGATTTCATTTTATGCACTTTCTATACATTTTATTTTGTTAATAGTTATATTGACTATATCATAATAAATGTAATCCTATATCATTATTATTCAGAGAAAAGTTACACAAAATATATCTTTCTTTTCTGCACAATACTATTTCATGAATCAACTTGATAATAACCATATTTATATATTTAACTAAACATATTATAATTTCATTAATAATATCGATGTATAATTGAAGTATTTTGAGACAATGATTTCTGATTAAATATGTACTAAAAATGAAGAAAAAAACCTGAAAAAAATATTAATTTTTTATAATCAGAAATATGTCATTATGTTTCCTATAATTTATAATTTTTGACTATGATTGTTAATTTAATATTATAAATCAGAAATTATTGTATTATTGTTTATCTGTAATTTTATTATAACAAAATAAACAATATCATTTTTACCAAGGTATGAAAAGTAATGTATGCCTTATTTTGTCTATTTTATACAAAATATCAGAGATATAACATATACTGGAACTGTTAACTATATAATATAATGGAAAATCAAACTAACTATGCATAGAAGCATAGGTTATAAGAGTGATGTCTCTCTAACATCTACATATAAAAATTGGTTATTATAGAAATCGGGCGCTACTTTGGTTACATCCTGTATAACAAAAAAAGTAGTCTTAATAGTATAATATGCTTCCTTATATTATATTAAACGTGACCAAATTAAACAGAAACAAGTATCCAGTTACATCTGTTTTGATAATCAGAGAAATTTATTTATGGATGCATGTGGATGTTTTAAATCAATAAGATGAAATGCGGCCTATTTTGTGAAAACACATATATTTAGATATACGATTTTTACATTTCATTATTTTGATAAATAATTAAACGTTTTATTTATAAAGTTTTCCAAGGCATGTGGATACTGGTGTGGTTTATTCGTGATATCAGAAATCATAATAATCCTCAAGTAGCAGACAATGAATAAGCTGTGTCACAAAAACGATCGTTTCCAATAATATAAATGCACTTAAGTGATGATGTCTTACAACACATACAACTATATTTTAGAAATGAACAGCTGTTCAAAGATACCAATATGTACAATTTCCAGAATTAGAAATATACAGAACAACAGTAATTGGTATAATTGTCGATAAAAGGATAAATTATCAAAAGTCTATTTAGAACCGATTATTTATTGAGATACAGCCTATAAAACATTGATTTTAAAGATAAACAAGTAATTTTGTTAAAACCAAGTACTTATGAAGACGTCGATTTAAAAAAATCATAGTTTTGAAATAATACTGAGAATGACAACATCAAGGTTTCCAGATGCAATCTGAAAACTAATTTCAAATTTGATTTTTAAGTTTACTGCACGGTAAATAATTGATAGTTGTCTGCTCATAATCCTTACAACTTCTGGTATTCTAGTTCTGCTGCATGATGTTATTGACCAATGGTTTATACATGTGTATGTGCGAGCTGTTTATCCGTAAATTTATATTATATTTTCGTCTTATTAAATATAAGTATTTTACATTTAATATTCATAAATGATGTATATGTTAATCTATGGTTATATATTTTGATTACTAATTGGGAATGACAGATTTAATCTGTCACTCCCATAGATTCAAATAATTTCATAAAATTAGTTGAAATAAAATCACTAACTATGGATTAATTAAATATAATGCATATTTATATTATTATTATTCTCGAAACGAGTTCAAATTGAGTAAAAATCAAAAATGAAGCATCACGTAATAAATAATATTTCGTCAAAACTATTATATAACCAATTAAATAAAATAAATTATGTAAATATTTTAATATATACATATCATTTAACCAATACGTATATATCAGTTTGTAATGCTTAGGTATGTGTAGGACAATAACATAGACTAAACATGTTTAATTAATTGAATAAAATAAGTGAAATAAATTAGTCAGGTACATATTTATCCTTGAGGTTAAATGAAATGAATTATAGACAAATGAAAAGTTCAAAATTACTGTTATAATGTTTTAGTTGAAACATTTGATTTTTAATACATAACAAGAACCCCATTATGAAATAGATATTATTAACATTTGTAAACTTTTGCATACAATCAAATGTATCGATCATTTAAAGTTTACTGAAAGTTATTTAAAACACTTACATTTACGTGCTTTTATCATTTTTTTGGACAATTAGGTTTATCTTTAAACATAAATGTCTAAAGGAATATATTATAATGCCATTGCAATATACAGGGTGGCCGTAAAGTAACCGTCAAAATGAAACATAACAGTTTATTTAAGAGAACAATGATATTATTATTATAGAAAATATACAATCAGTCCACATATTATTATTATACAAAAATTGCAATCAGTCCGTTGGCACACAGTCAAAGATTTTGTGAATAAATTTGAAAACACTGGATCGGTTAAGGATCAGTCAAGAGATGGACGGCCATGTTCTGGAGTCTGATGTTAACAAGGAAACTGTAAAGGTCGCACTACAAGCTCAACCAAGAACACCACAAAGAAGTCTTAGTGCAGAAATGGGTATTCGCAGGACCAGTATTCAAAATATAATTAAAGAACCTGGATTAAAGGTCTGGAGACCAAGGCCTTTTCAACAGCTGAATGAAGAGGATGGGAATCGCAGGTTGGAATTTTGTAAACAGTTCAGTCAATTAGCAGAAGATCCTGAGTTTGTTGACAGTATCATATGGACTGACGAGGCAAACTTTTCTTTAGATGGTCACATTAACAGGCATAATTATGTTTATTACAGCGCTGAAACCCCTCATCTCATAATCGAAAAATGTGTAAGAACTCCAAGTCTCACGGTATGGGCAGGAATTTGCTCTTCATTTATAGTTGGCCCTTATTTCTCCCCAGGCACTGCTAGTGGAGAATCCTATCTTGCAATGCTTAATGATTTTACATTGCCACAATTACATGCTGGTGGCGATAATATATGGGACCTCAATGGTGGCAGCAAGATGGAGCTCCTCCATACTTTTCATTGAGAGTGCGTGTAAGATTGGACGAAGCATTCCCAGACTGATGGATTGACCGTCGATGCCCATTGGACTGGCCAGCAAGAAGCCCTGACCTGTCCCAATTAGATCTTGCAGTGAGAGACTTGGAGTCCTTACTTATTTTTCGATTATGAGATGAGGGTTTTCAGCGCTGTAATAAACATAATTATGCCTGTTAATGTGACTATCTAAAGAAAAGTTTGCCTCGTCAGTCCACATGATACTGTCAATAAACTCAGGATCTTCTGCTAATTGGTTGAACTGTTCACAAAATTCCAACCTACGATTCCCATCCTCTTCATTCAGCTGTTGAAAAAGTCTTGGTCTCCAGACCTTTAATCCAAGTTATTTAATTATATTTTAAATACCATGGTCCTGCGAATACCCGTTTCTGCACTAAGACTTCTTTGTGATGTTCTTGGTCGAGCTTGTAGTGCGACCTTTACAGTTTCCTTGTTAACATCAGAGACTCCAGAACATGGCCATCCGCATCTCTTGACTGATCCTTAACCTTTCCAGTGTTTTAAAATTTATTCACAAAATCTTTGACTGTGTGCCAACGGACTGATTGTAATTTTTGTATAATAATAATAATATGTAGACTGATTGTATTTGTTCTATAATAATAATATCATTGTTCTCTTAAATAAACTGTTATGCTTCATTTCGACGGTTACTTTACGGCCACCCTGTACATTACAAATTATCGAATTAAAAATAAATTCATGTTTGATTTTTCATGAAATTACGACTTTGCATTAAATGGATATATTACTCTTTAGAAAACTTTTAATAATATTATATATTTTTAATATGTTTAATCATTTAGAATGTTTAAACTAAAAGCTCATTATTCATTATTCTTATTATGTTTCATCTATTTTATGGTTTCAGGGAGAACTTCACGATGGTTTCTTGGCACATATTCATGTTATGGATATTTCTTTAGTAAACACCAAGCCTAAATGGTCGGGATATCTTATAAATAAATAAAACTATATATATAAATATAAATAGTATAAAGGGCTACTTCGACTTTCGTTTTTGTTTGAATTGGAATATGTGAGCTACTAAATGTTGTTTTCGTTTGATACGAAACCAACATTTAGTAACTCACATATTTAAATTCAAACCAAAACAAAAGTCGAAGTATAAGCCCTTGATATGAAAATTGATTGATTTTAAGACACTCACAGAGGACATGTGTCAGAGATATCCCGACCAGTTATGGCTTGGTGTTTACTAAAGAAAGGACTGAAACGATGATGAAGTGACTGCTGTCTTTAGTGACTATTAAAAAAGAATACCGATTTTGCCATGAAATTGACAACTATTTCCTACATAATGAAACACTAATAACAGCTTATGTGAATGCGCCAATGATTGACCACAACGCCATCCGTCATGCTAAGGCTATTATAAAAGACTTTCAATCAAAATCAAAACATGCTCAAATCTTTAACATTCCATGCAACCAAATTTCCTAAACATAATATTTAGTAAACTACCTTACATGGCCGCGAAATGTCCAAGTACTCCAAACAGTATTGTTTGAAGAGACTCAAGAACTTATCAATTTAACACACAATCTCGGTGTGGAACTTTATAGTTCTCTCAAGGAATATAACCGTCCTTTCCAATGGAAACCTTGGTCTAAGGAGGGAAACATGGACAAGTAGGCATTTGTTGTCGTACAGTTCTTTAAGCTAATTCATTAAGTGTGACTGCACGCACTGAAAACTTGGTGTTTGCACTGAGCTCTGTTTTCAACACTTAATAACTCCAATATACAATCCGAGGGTTCCTATGGATCTTCGGTTTGTATATTGGAGTAAGTAAGTGTTATTATCATCATTGAATGGGCAGAGCTTCTGGGAATGACGATCGGGAGAAGACTGTGCGCTGGAAAAGATGTTCAGGACGATACTCTCATTTAGTTTGTATTAATATGTGGGATATTTAATGATATTTAATCATGTATTATAGTATTTATTCAATATACATTAATATGTCATATATCTTTGTGACAAGTTACCACATTCCTCAACTTTGCAATTGATAGTTATTCTATTATACTATTACCATTAGTACCTATTTTATTCATGCTCTAAGTATCCACTCTTACTTTGGTGCTAACCTGAACTACTCCATATGTTTATAACCCCATGTGATGCTATTATATTATGTAAACAGTCTACAGCATCGTACTTACAACTTGGAAACCCATGATAAAATATGAGGAAATCTGTGTCTCTTTTAGGTATTACATGTTGTGTTTTTTGTTATATATATATATACACCTTACATACAACCTCTTAAGTCATTTCAAGTGATTTATTCAATTATTTCATTAAGTGATATTTTGTATTTTTAAATATCTAAACAGACTTTTAAATCAGTATTTCAATGTTGCTAAATTGTACAAGTTTCAGAAGTGTCTTCACATGAATAACTCAAGTAAGACGTTTATATTTGGACCATGTATATGAGTCCTTTGGTTGCTATATTCTTTATATTTATTTCCTTATTTGCTTTAATTCAAATATTGTAATCGAGATATCTCTTTGTCCCAAATATCTGAATTATTGGATTATTTTTTGCAAAGACGTATGATCAATGTCTGCGTTATATTCCTGATATCATGTCATGTGTCAACGCTATTATTATTGTGACATTAAAGCCTGTTTATTGTTAACACTATTTTACAGATGACTGACTTGTACCTTCATACCTAACAATATTTAATGATATACGGGGTTTTTCTTTTATTGATTTTCATACTAAGATGGATAAACACGTAAATATTACTGACAATACTTTCTATTGTGTTATTTAATAATAGTGACTTGGTTGTGATATAACTGCTATTAACGTATGATCGATGACGTAATACATGCATCGGGCGTTATATTTATTGTTGCTTGAATCTTATTTAAATGAGGAAGATTAATAAATCATTCCAATAAACTATTTTTAATAAATCTTAATAATAATAGTGATTTTTATTTCAACAAAATAGTTTTAATGACGGTTTTGTTTTTTAATTTTCTATTCGCTTATTAGCTCAGGTTTTGTTGAATTTGATAATTATCATGTTAACCATTTTTTAAATTAAATTAAATTTAAATGTTGAACTTATTATATAATATAACATAAATATATAATTTATTTCTGCTTGTCACTAACGAACCGATAGCAGCATAAAGATTATCAAATTAACATACCGCTAAATATATATATATAATTTCCTAAAAATTATAGAAGAAAATAAATTGAAGGATAAGAGAAAAGCATACAAATAAAGTGTTTAAAAAGTAATTAATATAATTTAAAAATAAAAACTAAGTTAAGTGTGCATGAGTTAAATACTTGATCATAATAAATGAACTTCATGCTTTTTTTCGTGTGTTGTGAGTTTCAAGCAAATAATATACTGGTCTCTAATAAGGGAAATATGAATGTATATATTTTTAATTTCTTCAAAGTTGTATAAACAATATAGTACAATTAATTATTGAAAATTAAAACAATCCTAAACGATGTCTCCGCTTGTTTGACATATAAATTATTTTATTCATTAACAACAAAATATAATCTAATATTGCGAATAACAGTATAAATTCAAAAAACGAATACATTTGTCAAGTTGATCAAATGACTTCTAAAAGCCGTTTTAACCGTATTGTAGAGCTTTTTTACATTTATACTCAAATGGAATGTCTCAATGTTTATATAATATAAAGCTACATCCGGGAGTTTAAAATTACTACAACTTTATAATGGTATTGATCATTTCTATTCTTGCTGCTTATCAAAGTTCGTCTGTATTAGCTGTGAGGGAACAGTCAGCAAAAATTGGCATTGTGGGTTGGTTTCCGTAGTTTCTCTAAATGACAGTCGGAGATATGAGGAAAATCAAACTTTCTGCAGTATATAGTTGCTTAATGGGCAAATATATGTTACCTGTAAATGGTTTTCATGTACAAGATTCTACACCTGTAAGATCTGTCAGCTGTCGTGTTCCAATGTTGGTATTTTCTTGTAGAGGTTTGAGACGAGAAGTCAAAGTGTCACTAAATTTTATAGTTTTATATTCTTCCTGGCAATGGTGAGCTTCGCTACTCTGCTCAATTGTGTCAGTAATACTGTTTCCCATTTGCTGTAACTATGGCTTCATTTTCAGCTACATTGATCAGTTTCATACGGTAGTTTCTGTATTTCATTAACGCCAGCATATTAAGGTGAATATTTTTACAATAGCTGAATGTCTTTGTTCAAGTTAGCAATCCAGATAAAAATAGGATGGACACTAATACATTACCTTCCAGCAGACCTTTGCAGGGACTTCTGAGTTTAGATAGATTAGGAGTAAACTTTACTCTGGCCAATCGATTAAGCTGATAAAGTACCAGATCCATTTGATGGTGCATTTTGAAATCCCCATACACAGCTGTCTCGTTATAAGCTCCAGCAAAGAATGGCGAAACAAGCGTTCGTGCTTCTGCTTTCTCTATATTTCCAGTGATGGGTGCTACATATTTAATGTAGAAGAGATGACGATAGAATTAAGAGCTCATCTCTCTGTGATCGTCTCCAGTTTTATCCTATCTTCAGACTCTACCAGTTTGAGCCGGTTATCAATCATGTTATACCTTCTAAAGCTGCCATGACGAGCAAAACTGTACACGGCACCTACACTAAATAAAGATAGTACATGCTGGTGTTTATACCACCCCGTAAATGCAGTGAAACTTTTTGTGCGATTTGTAATAATTATTTTATGCGACTAATTATAATTTTCGTGCGATTGTACAAGACAACATTTCTTTTCCACTACGAAAAAGATTAACTTTTTACTTAAAATGATATTATTTTATTGGACTTATCAATATATAAAAGCGCGTGGTAAATACAAAATACTCAACATTAACACATTTTGTCTTGGAAACTCGTATACGGTCAAAAGGCATGAAAATATATTATATAAACTATTTTTAGATACGTTCATGAAATATCGCATAAAACAATCGTTCGAAAAGTGTCGATTTTAACATAACTATTTACTATTAGATATTAGTATTTCAAATAAAAATCACTCAGTTCTTCAGTATGAGGTATTTTATAGGCATATGTAGGGCAACTTGGTTAATGTTATACTAACACAGGTAATGACGTGAATGTCGTATAGAGTGCACAGGCATAGCATATCCTATGGCGTGTATACAGACTCATTTATGGCGTAACTATAAAAATCACTCAATATATCCAACTGTACATATAAAAATAATGACAAACCTTAAATTAAAAATAAAGCCCATACAGTTCAATTCTTAGAGATTGATTTATACATACTATATTTAATAAATGGACCCCAGTATGCTCAATATTGCTGCTATTTTATCCAAAAGAAATAAATCAACCAGAAAATATTCTTATTACTGCAAAATATCAAAATTGAAGTCGTCATTACCTATAAAATTTCATATCAGATATATGTTTTATTCTTGAAAATCGGTATACATGCTTCTATAAATATCAATATTCTAAAAATATATCAATGGTCTAAATGCAAGGAAAATAAATACTGCTATTTATTAAAGGTAGATTGATCAATAATAATACGCAAGTTAGAATTTCTCACCTGAAAATTGAAAGATAGGAATAATTAATTTGTTTTAATCACAAATAATATGACCAAATAATTAGTATAAAATTTGAAACTTGAAGTCAAAATCATTCTACCTTTTTAGTAGTAATCAATTTTTAGTTAAAAATTTAACTCCGCCATATATATGTACATAAAAACGATCTAGTTAGCTTCGTTAAAATCTGGCTGTATAGGACTTGGCATCCATGCATTTAAAAGATCTGATCAATTTTGACTTTTGCGTTTCTCTTGCCTATACCGCTGGCCCGCCCGATAAGTTGTCAGGTATTCCGGCCCATGGAATCAGGTCTTAGCCCAAGGACTGAGTTAAAGGTTGCAAGCACCCGATAAAGGCCTCCTCCAAGGAAATTCTAACTATTTGAAGGGAGAGCCTTCATAACATCCCCAGCAATTGACACGGAAGCGTCAAGAAACTAGGTTTTTGAACAGAGGTCTTATTAAAGCATCCTATACTACGTCCTCCCGATCATCCAGGAAGGAGACATTAAAACGAATCCTGGCACCTGCATATGCAACAGTAAGGGTTTGAGATCCAGAATTTTGGAACTGAATAAGGTGATAGAAATCAGTACATATGACATTGAAGTACTTTAAGAATCTAACCTTATCACCCACAACATCAGCCTCTTTGCCGATGACATTGCCATATGGGTGACTAACCAGAAGAAAGAACAAACGGCAGCCAAAGTGCAAGAAGCGTGCAAGATAGTCCACGAATGGAGCATTAAATGGCTTATGCAACTTGGCAGCTACCGGAAAATTTGGCGCTACACTCACTACGTGACCTAGTCGACCCTCCCAATCAAGCTTGTATAGCCTCCTCCCTCACCTCAGAAGCCATCAATAACACTTTAAAAAATCGGTAGTAACAACAACGTCATACTCCCCTAAAATTAACGGATCCGTCCCTATATCATTAGAGTCGACAGGAAGATTAGTAAAAGAGATAACCCCGACACCAGATCCCACAGAAATATCTCTTGCTAGATGAAAGAAGGTAGCTGGAGACTGGAAGGTCAACTCCACCAAACAAACACCCAATGCCCTGACTCTGTTGAATAATATATTGTCAAGAAAGACAGGAAATTTCTTGTTAATATCCTCAACTTGTATATCCACCATATCAGAACTATAAGCATCCAAGATAACCCTGAATCCACCCACGACTTCAACTGGCTCCTGCACGACCACAACTGGATTATAGTCAGCGATATCAACGCTCATGCATTCCCATGGGGAACGAGGAGACGGATGAGAACCAAAGCAGAAGATCTTTAGCAGACATTTAAAAGTTTGCATCGATGGTTTAACTATCTTCACTTCAGCAAGGGGTTTGTGCTACTTCTGACAACCTTAGTGCCAACTTCCCAACATCTCATGCGTGTCATAAAATGCAACTGTCTTACAGATTGTAGCGGTCTGAAATGTAAAGATAATGTACGAATAACAGAGTGCACACAAGCTTTTGGGAACTGTAGAGGATTGCCTGCACTAATACCCCAAATATGCCATGCGATGAAGATGAGAATGATGACATTGTCCAGTTTAATATCTAATTTGCATGTCTTAATGACGTTCTTTTACTTTGTAAAAATATTATATTGTTTTATATTTTGACCATAATTATACGCTATATTACTAATATATTATAATAAGCATATTTTTTATTTTTATGATATTTTTCAAAATGGATGGCTACCGCTAATATTTAAATGTGTAATAGACGAAAGGTTAAACAGTTATGGCCATATTTCTATATGAATTGGGGGTTATTTTGAATTTACAAGGCTATAACGTTATAACTAGACCTGAAATTATTTACACGCATGTTTTTCGTGCACTTTGATGCCATGTTTATATATGTTGGTAATATATTTATATCTATAAAAAATACTAGCTTATAGGAGATATGAACATATTTAGATTTCAAAAAATGATATTTCTTATCCCTTGTAGTTCTTTTAATTAACTTTTATTAAAATCTCAACTTTCCACAGAGAAGGGAGCATTCTTTAAGAGTGTTTTTTGTCATTCAAAACATATTCACAAATCAAAATATGATGAGTTTTCTCTTTTTGCAGTTAGTGAGAGATTCTGCAACTAAATAGCTGTTAATAGAAATGAAAAGTTTGAAGAATAATTACCTAAACATTTTTTAACTCTAAATGAAAATGTTAGTTACATATATCGTATTACTAGATGTAACTATACCAACTCTAGTTCCAAAGGCAAAGTACATTAAATACTACTCGTAATTCTAATATAGTTCATTTTCCACTTCGAAAAATGCTAGTTTTAAAGTGTAGTATTGCATTTAATATCAGAATATGTAAACTTACATATAATATAAGAGCATACATAAACATAAGAACATAGATTAAACATATAAATTGATATACATAATAAGGCATTATACATAAAATATCCAATACAAATTTCCATCTATGCGCAACTAAAGACGAAAACAAACAAACAATAAACCTTTAAAATACGCCTCACAGATTGTTTTATTATAAATTTGAGGCGTTCTTTGAGGCGATATACCTTTATATATCCCGGAAGAGAGAGGGGGGGGGGCTATAATTCGGAAACTTCCTAGAGGAGTAGACTTTCGCAACTTGGCATATAGAAAACGAGGTTTTGTAACACATTCATTTGAACAAAAATTGAAAAGTACTTATTTAGAGATTAAAATTAAATTAAAAGTTTTGAAATACTGTTTTTTTTTAAACATTTTTTTGTTGTTGTTGTAAAAACATATAGCAATATATCACAAATATCACAATATATTATCTAAACAATAATTTATTTCTATTATGTATTCAAAAATTAAACAATGTAATTAATTTTGAAAATTTTAAGATTCTACTTATTTTTACATAAAGTTTTTTGTTACAAAGGTCACGTGACTACTCGATTTGGTGTACAATAGTGAATATAGAGCTTAAAGTTATAAAACTATATTGTAGGAAAAGTAACGGAAGCTTAAATGTCTCCATTTGTTCGTTCAAAATTCACAGCAAAAATGCTGGAGGAGAATCACAATGTGCCCGCCCACATCCCCCCCCCCCGCGCCAAGGTATGCAAGGAATTAAGTGAAAAAATAATGAATCGCATACTCCTTCCTTATATACATGAACAGATATCAATAAGAAACGTAACATTTAAACTAGAACACTGATCTTTAAAATCGGGATAGATTTCTTGGAAGGTGTACATATTTAAAATTCAATGTAAATTCAACCTAATTTACATGTAAGAATCAGAAATATTATGTTCTTTGTGAGCTAATCGTTTCACAATATTCTCTTTCTTTACACGCCGTCGGTTTCTAGGAAGTAATATTGTTTTTGTGCGAGAATTAGTAGTTAATTTGCGATTTATTAATTCATGTCCTGTTGTAGAAGAACAAGTGCATGCAGTTTTACTCAATGCAGGTTGGTTGAGCTCGCAGCTTTCTCTTGACATCGAGTTCGGAGACTTGTGGAATTGTACATGGACAACTGACTTCACTGCTACAGATGTGGAAGACGTTAAAAATGTAGCCGTAGATGCCTGGTCGCGCTTTTTCGGATGCAACTCCTGCGGCCGTAGGATAACTGATTTTGGAGGATGTTGAGTAATCTCGTTACTAGCAGAATTTTCATTGAGCTCTGTGGACTTACGATCGTCAGATTTGCTGCATAAATTACTTCGGCAAAAGTCTATACATCGTTTATATCGCTGACTACATATATCTCTGAGTGACTTTCTAAAATATTGACTGACGAAGCCATAGAGGACAACGTCGGAGCACAACTGTAATTGAATAAACCAAAAGACTGTTATCAGCAGAGCCTCAGATATCGGCTTACATGGATATATGATATTGCGATACATTACAATGGTAATCGGGGTCCAGTAGAGTAGAAAGGAGAACACCATCACAAGCAGAAGACGAAGGAGTCGTTGATGATCGCGGTTTCCACGAAGTTCCTTTGAATTAAACTTTGAAATATTACCATTTACACTGGTAGAAGGTAAAGAGAGTACCGGGGGTTGCGATGAGACGTCACTGTTAGACGTACCAGAGACGATACTCCTTCTAGCTTGGGCACAGATGTTATGAACACGCATTTGACTCGAGAGAAAGTTAGTCCAAAGCACGGCATAGCAGACTACTGTTAGAAGTAAGGGGGTTATCATAGTTGTCAAGGTGTAGAAAAGATTATAGACAATGGCTTGATAATTGTAGCTCCAATGTTCCCAGCAATAGCGGCGATTGTGTTCAGTGAATATTGGGCGAACGATGAAGGCCCGCGGGATGTTTATTATCAATGAGATGGTCCAAGAGAAGAAAAGAAGCAGACGAAGTTTTAAACGACTGAGTCGGCGTTTAGTTGGGTAGACCACTATGAAGAATCTGTAATGTATAGGTATGTAGATATAATACAAGCATAATATGGGGACATATGTTATTACATGTTTTAACACTAACATGGAAATTTCGTTAACATAATAACAGAATGTCTAAGAAATTACGTAATTTATTTGTAGCAATAAGGATATCTTTCATAATTTGTGTTGAAAATACTATGTAAAGTTAATTAATTGGATTACGCATATATTTTTATTTCATTATTTAAAAGCTAAGAGGATGTATGTACTTCAAACTTCTAGACAAGATCCATATTCAATCAACAAAACTTGAAATTTGCAGCGTTATTTTTATTTCACAAATATAGGCTCCTGATATGATCCTCACTTTATTCCGTCATCGAAAATAGAAGAATCTCCGATGACATTTCTAATTATACTTATAGCTCTTTGGCTACATATCTATATGATTAACTTATTGAATACAGATAACTTCGCTTATAAGTAATTACCAAACAAATTTATTCGATGTAAGAGGAATTCATATATCTGAAATCCCATCCTAAATATACAATATGCTTTATATACAATGAATAATATTATGCAATACATGTTTTTTAAATCGCCCAACCTTTCGAGTGCAATTGATGCTAGTGTAAAGAAATCCACTGAAGCTAAGATGAATTGCAGACACCTGTAAAGCTTGCACGCTTCCAAGCTTAAAAACCAGTCTCCTTCGGCAAAGTATGTGACAATGTAAAATGGCAGAACCATAAACGTGGAGATGAGATGGCTGAGGGCCAGGTTAGCAATCAAAGTGTGATTCACGTTCCGCGTCGATTGCTGATGGTGAGAAGCTACCAGAAGAACCAAAATATTACCTGAAAAAGAAATGATAAGTAAAACATAAAATAAAATTGTTCTGCTGTTGGTTGAAAATGTCAGAGTGTAAGATAATTATAGAGTTAAAGCCAAATAATATTACATATTTGATAAATAATTGTAAGGAAAATATATTAAAATATGATATATAGCAATTGATTGTTTTAAATATTTCACACTTCATAACTTACTCGTACTTTGCTATTAGATATTGAAAAGTATAATCATTTAATGAATTATTTAATATTAAAATTAAGTAAAATGTTTTATCTTGTTGTTGGCATTTGCTAGCAGGTCGTTATTATTAAACTATATCCTGACCGATTGTAGGCTCTTAATTTCTGAAACGCTGACTGTTACAATTCTGGCTGTGTTCCAGTCAGGAAGGGCATTGAGCCATCATAACTTTTGTTTTTGTTGTTGTCACTCATCAGGAGCCATTTTAATTCTGATAACTACATAACTGAGCCAATTCTGATAACTACATTGAAACCATAGCTTGGACTGCAACTCATCACTAATTTCTTTCGTCAGATGTAAAGCTTGATCTTCTCAGGAGTGCAGGCGACTGAAATACGCGTGTTCTACTGAGAGTCACCCATTTTCTTCAACCAAGAAATATAGTTTTTGGCGACCATATATTTCACCCAATTATTACATAGATTTATACAGGAGTTCTTGCTAAACTAATGTAGTAGACAGCGCCTCTATGCGGAACAATCAGCAAGTGCCTCCGGCGATTTACCAAAAGGTTGTTTGTTGTGCGAGACCATTGGACGTATAGTCGTAACGTGGGATAAGAATTGTACAAAGTATATATAAGAAAATTAATATTTTATTTTAAATTATTTAAAACCTTATTTTATAATAAGTTATGACCTTCTGGGTGGGTGTGCAATTTGTGAAAACTGGAAACGCCCGCTAGTTTTGTAATTTACCAATTCTTAGTGCTACAACTGCTAAATATATCTGACCCCCGAGCTTTCTACCATCCCGACAATTAAAGCAAAACTCCGAAAGTGACAAAATCGGAATTACTGGCTACTGTGATACTTCTAGATATTTTATTTGAAGTCTATGGGTCAAATACAGACAACCCAGTCTACAATGCCAATGACAGAATTCTATGCAAAGGAAAGAAACAAGGACACATTCAGGGGCGGGCAAACACAAATGTGGTCTTCCATCAACCATAACAGAAGATGCCAACCAAAAGAAACATCTCGAATGATACACAACAACACTGACCACAGCTGTTACTCTATCAGCATAACTTCAACACATAAATTCATCAACTTTAAATGCATCAGCGATATTATATACATACGCCACTTCGCTCTTGACAGAATATTTTGGAGGAAATAAGATTACTCAGTATAAGTATCATATGGCGAATTAGCTATTAGCAAGAAGCGGAAGACCACATCATCATCAGCAACATCGATCATTTAATCTAAGTATCTCTTTGTTTGTTTTAAATTGTTCTTTTTTATCACATAAGAGTGTTTATATTGAAATCAAGGAATTGCTTAACAAAGCTATAAATTTCTATAAAGAAATGTCACAATTTCTGAAAAACTCGAATAAAATAATTAAGTAAGTATTATTTGATATATCTAATATGTATACTAATTTGCATTGATTAGCTTAGGTACCTATATGTATTTTATAATGTAACATGTATATTTTTGATATTTATTTAGAAACACTCGATAGCATTTCAAAATATTTTAAACACTCAAATATATATTAATCAAAGTAAATATATATATATGGCAATCAGTAAATATACACTCTCATATGTAATTTAATTTGGGTTGAAAAATTGCAAACTTTCATTATAACTTTTGGAAAATGGAAATTAAACTATACAGATACATTTATTTTTAAACTGTATATCACAGAGTGCACATAGAGAAACGACTCATGTGTTTTGAAT
>JAYRBW010086493.1:0-22297 GCA_036023295.1 Invenusta paracnida
CTCAGGAGTCCGTGAATTTCTCGACTCAACATTCGCTCATAGGTTGCTGGGGAGAAGAGGTCTAGTGGATTGGCCTGCCCGATTACCCGATCTAACGCCGTTAGACTTCGCTGTGTGGGGATTAGTTAAAGATATTGTTTTTGGTAACAGACCAAGAAGTCTTGAGCATTTACGTGAGGAAATTATATCCGCCTTTGCCACTTTTACTCCAGCCTTATGTGAATCAATTTGTTATTCAATACCCGACCGTTATCAAAATTGTATCAATGTGTCTGGTGGTCATTTTGAGCACTTGTCAACTTAATTGAACTTTACAGAGTTGCTAATTAAACTTTATTGTTTGTAAATAAATAGTTATACATATAATGCAATTTTTTTAATTTTTCATTATCTACGACTGGGGATACGGACTTATGGGCCACCCTGTACATACACATAATATTGAAAAATGCATGCATAAACTATAGTTGTTTATAGATATTAATATAACAATGTGACACTTAAAACGTCGATTAATTATCAAATTTACACAGGTTTCTAAAATATTTCTTAGAATATTAGTGCATTTAAAAACCTTTATGTATAGGAACATAAATGTTGGCCCTTAAAACGATTCGCTATAACAAAAACACCTATTTAAAGTAAATATTCCGATCGAAAAAAAAATCATTTGTATTTCACATTACTTTTGTTACATGTTCCATTTTTAGAAAATCCCTCATTGAGCTGAATATTTTATATAAAATGCGCGGACTTTAAAGTATGTTGCACTTCCTGTCAAGACTTTGACTGACAACTTCGACAACTTAGACATACAAGTTTTTAGAAGACATAAATTACAAATGTGGAAGAAACGATTTATGAACATAAGTAAATAGTAGTGCTATATAATGGACTTACCAATAATTGGTCAGGGTGTAAATGGCACTGATTGGCATGACCAAAGTTCCAACTATGAAGTCGGAGGCGGCCAAAGACAGAATGAAGAGATTGCTGACCTAAAAGACAAAAGTGGGAGTTTTAATATCAGCAGACATGTTTACTTGTATTTTCCTTTTCAGAAATATACAAATAAAATGTATAGTGAGAAATAATTGGTTAATTGTGTTTCAATAAAAAATGTTACTTCGTATATTCGTATATTCGTATAATTATGTTAAAGCTTTTTTAATAATTTCTTAAACCCCATTCATACGGGACTTATTAGCGCTTAACTATTCGGGGGGAGAGGGGGGGGGCGGGATGAGTCCATCTTTTCGATTTTAAAGCTCCAAGCAAAGTTGAGTTTTTGAAATTAGACATGTTTTTAATATTCATTTCTAAATAAATAAATAAATCATTTTATTTTATTATAATTTTATATTATAATATGTTAAGCATTTAAGATTCAAAGTCGTATTAGACGAACATTGCAATGAGTAATATATATATACAATTTGCTTAACAAGAAATATGAAATGTATAATTCAATAATATCCGTTCCATGCTTTCCCGATAATATGGAATGATCCAAAATACATATTACTATATATGTATAATTTGAGACTAAAACGTAATCAACAATAAACAATATTTTTACTCTTACATATATATGGCGTACTAAAAAATACTCTACAAAACATAATTTTCTAATAATTTCGATAAATAATTAAGTATATATATTGCATGTATACTAATTATATACTCAGTAATTTACATGTATTATTTTTCAAAAACGAACTCAAAGCAACTGTAATAATTATATTTGTATATTTGCTTTGAAAAAATTACCAAACATTATGATTATTTATGCCTTAAAATGCATAGTAAAATACGAACATTTCTTTTGATAAAACGTAAAGGAAGACTTTAAAAGTAAGATATCTTATTACATGATAACATACAAAATTAAAAATATATATCTAACTCGGTATATAATTATTTCATAAATGTATGATATAATTCACATCATATATACCTGTTTATAGCAATGTCAAAAACATAATATATAATACAACAATTTTATGCTGCTCTTATTTTTATTATAGGTTTGTTCAGATTTTAGCGTGTCTAACCACTGTCAGGAACATATAAATAATCATTATAGACTGGACAAACATTTTATAGCCAGTCCAATGATTGATACAATAAATACTTGCGGACAACTACAATTTTAAGGAGAGCGTGGCTGAGTGGGTAACACGCTGGTCTACAAGCCCGTAGGTTGGTGGTTTGAGTCTCGCAACGTACTCCTGGTTGTAGTAAACTGTTAGTGCTGTCCTATTGTATCAATCATTGGACTGGCTATAAAATGTTTGTCCAGTCTATAATGATTATTTATATGTTCCTGGCAGTGGTTAGAGACGCTAAAAACCTGAACAAGCCTATAATATATATCATAACAGGGGCGGCCACATTCTCTCTCTATAACTTCTGATCTTTGTTTTAAGCTGTAATAATTGTATTTTATTCCTTTTTATAACATGACTTTTAAACATTGAATATACGATGATGTCGAAATATATTGTGTTTCTTTTAAACATATTTCAGTACAAATATCTGACATTAAAATATACAATTATGTGTATATAGAATAGGTATGTGTTATTAATTTTTCGTTTTAGGATACACATAGTATAATAACATTTATAGATCCATTCACGCTGTTTGTTCAGATTTTTAAGAGAACAAGTAGTGCAATGTGAGCATTCGTATGTTTTTCTTAAAATAAAGTTTTACAACATTTAACGATGCTACATTCATAATTATTATCTAAAGTCGTGATCGCATTAAAATGCACACTTCTATCAAAAATGAGCAAATCATATTTTCTGAATATGAAAATGCATATCCTTCTTAAAATAGGCAAAGTTAAGATTCAGGCACTAATTTCAATGACTGGTATACGACGCTATGGTTCCTGTTTATTGGGGGTGTAATAGGCATATATGTAGATGCGCCAATAGTATGGAGAGAGTTAATAAAACTAATTTAATAGACATTCTGATATGTCTTTCTTTTTATAATCATTGTACTGTTTATATACAAGCATCCTTACTTTTAGGTTACTTTAGTAGGTACTGTCAACGCTATACAATATAATTTTAAGTAAAATAAGCATTATTCCATTATACGTTCAGTGTAGAAAATATAACTGCAGTAAAACATGCAATAGTATATTTACATCACATAATAACAACTTCTGCGTGTTGCTCAGCGATATCTCAATTATGGAGTGGTTTATTGATTTATATAATAATAATAGTTTGCAATACTGTTGAAGTCTGAAGTACTCTCTACCTTCACCTCAAGATCATGTGTTCGGGTCTGTCTGCATAAAAGTAAAGAAGTACTGCGACCCACCTGCTTTCAAATACTCAAACGTCAAACTGTAAAAGCGGCCTATTTTTCGGTTATTTCATTCAACCGTTGTACTTAACCAATAACCCCCCCTTAATGGAGAATATTGCATGTCGCGTAAAATCTCTGCTTACTTAAATACATATATTCACTAACTAATGGAATAGTAAATTAAATTCGAGATGAATTAAATTTTCGGCCTAATATCTACAATGTTATCGGAATACTATAGTAAAGTTAGTATGTTTCACTGGCGGAGGGCGAGAGAGAGACAGAGTGGGAGAGACCGCACTCTCCGGAATATGCGCCCTCTCGTACGACTCCAGACCAACAATATGAGCCCTCGCCGGAATATGCGCCCTTCTGCGAGGGCGCAGATTGTAAACCCATTTTTTTTCACAGTTTCTCTGTTATTTAAATAAAATATGTATTATATTTAGAAAGTATACGATCAGATTACATAATTTTAAAAGTTATTAGTTTGATTGATACAGTAACTTTTCATTAATTCGAAATTTATTGAAGGGCGCATTTGCAGAGAGCAATTTCGAGAGAGTGAAATAGAGAGCAAGCGCCGATTTGACGAATGAGCCCTCCGATCGAAATCATTCATATAAGTGACTCTCTCTGTATATTAAAAGACAAATATTAATTTAAAAATACGATGAAACAAATGAGTGAATAATATTTCTTCTCTGTCTTGCATTTTTTATGTTAAAGCTTAGAGAAAATTCAGTCGAATTAGTTAGTATTATTTGTTTAAATGCATCAATTTGCAATTAAATGCATCCACTTGCAATTAGTCCCGTTTTTAAGTGGATTATAAGTTGACGATTTTACCAATTTTTAACGTCTCAAGCTCACCTTGATTTATTCAAAGATTTTACAAGTATGTTTTGTTATTTGAAATATTTGTGAATATATGTAACTTCCTTACACATATACTTTCTAAAATGTAAAATTTAATAAAGTAGTAAGTGGCATATTACAATTAATAATAGAAGATAACATGACAAAATTTTCCATAATACATGAAATATAAGTAGGTACATTAAATACAATTACATACATCAGATTAATTATATATATACAGATAACATAAAATACTGTCTTAAGAACATAATGTGTAATACTAGAATGTGATACTATGTAAAGATGGTTGCAAAATAAATTACTAAAAATTATATTTTTGTGGGGGGGGGGCTTATATGGTCTGAAAAAATCAAACCTAATTTAGATCCAAGAGCTTACCAATGGTGTTCCTATGCTATACCAGTACCTAATAATTAATATATTGATATATTATATGATAATAGTTAAATGATACACTGAAAGATAATAGTAAAATGAAGTGGTGGCACTTCTATTACACAGGACCAATATAATAATTACATGAATATTTGATACTAATCATAATCAAATAACATAACTATTGCTATAGGAACAGTATGTGAGGTTTAGTGATTGTATAGCAGTAAATATGAATGATTATTTTTCTTTTATTTAATAATATTATATATTTGATGCTATACTCTAATTTCATGATGATTTGTCTCAATCTTTATATTTTTAATAACCCTGGCCCTGTTTTGAGCTTGGCGGCTTACTCCATGTTAATAACAAATGAGGCCTGAGGGCCGTGCGGAAGCTATGCCCAAATTTTGAATAGTATAATATTTTAAAACTTTACTTTTAAATCTATACTTGCTCCTAAATTATTGTTATTTTTTATTCATTTTGTTAATATAACATCAATTTTTCAGAATTTTTATAACAATTAATTGTAAATTAAAAAATGGTCTTGTGTAATAGCCTTTTTTGAATAATTGCACTGGACTTATATGGTATGATAGCCACTACCATTGTTAAAAAGTACCCAATATATATGTATAAAGGGGGGGGGGGCTCATACATGGGTCATACAAAACATAACATTTTCAAGGTTCAAAGTCAGGGGGCTTAGTGGAAAAATATGGTTTATATTTTTAATTTTTCACAACATATAGTGAAAATTTTTATGTGTTGATATTATCAACATATAGTGATGGATAAACATATTTTTGGGGTATGTATGATGATTGTGTATGTGGTAAGGTAGTACAAAGGATGCACATGCCTATCTAGGTATGCTATCTTGGAGATTTTGAGTGTAGAAAATGTATTTAGTTAATATATTTGTAGTGTTTGGACCTTATTAATTATATTTCTCTTAGTAATATTTTTATGTAAGTATTGATAAATTTATTGATTGAATTATTATCCTTAACATCTGACTAATCTTATTCTATTCTATTACTGAATTGTATGAATGCTTTTTGCTATTTATTTATTAAATATATATATATACCTGGAGATTATATTTTTTCTCTGGTTATTTACAGCTCTGTTGTTGAAGTTATCATATTTTTTTTAAATCTGGTTGGGTACCTTAATATGTTTTATATATTTAAATATGTTTCATTTGTTCCAATTTAATAATATTGTGTACTGGTCGAATTTGGTTTTCTATGAAGATATTACTACAATATTTTATATTATATTGTAATGCATTATTACAAAATATGCATTGAATTTTATAAATTTAGTTTTTTTATTTATCTTATTCCTTAGTATATATACTATTTGAACTTTCTTTGTGACATATTCTTAACATATTTTGTATGGGCAGGTCAAGTGAGATATCATCAATGATACAACCTAGGTAGTTGGATGTACTCTTCTTTCTATTATTTTATCATTTATATTTAAGCTATTCTTTTAATATTTTTTTGTTGGTTTGAAGTGAATTTATTTGCATTTTGTAGGATTTATAGTTAATTTATGAATTTCAACCCATGTACATATTTTGAGAAATTCTTCATTTGAAGTTTTATATAACCTCTCTGTATTGGGTGGATATATTGTTAATAGAGTATCATCTGCAAATAGGTAATTCCATGGGAAAGTTTCCTTATATAAAAATCTAAATAATTTTTCTAAAACATAAACGAATTCTTGTTGTAAATTTTAACAGATATATACCCATACTTCTTTTAAAAACTGTTAATTTTAAAATATTTCAATTAAATTAAGAAAATAATTGAAGAAAAAAAAAATTTTTGAATATAATTCATATTTTTATATGACATTTGTAAATTAAAAATGTGAGTACTTGTCAGAATAATATTATTGACAATTTAGTTTCAAACTAATATAATATTCACAAATTAATATTTAAGATATTTATAGTTTAATATAATTGACTAATAATTGATATATTTGAAGATAGCAATTCCATGAATAAATTTTGTTACAGATGTAACAATTTTTTGTTGAGAAAATACAGTAAATATCATTTTTATATATAACCCTTATGTATTTTTAAATTTGACTAGGCTTACAAATATAAAAGCTGCTTAAATTTTCAAAAATCTATGAAAAGGTTTTTTGTAATGTATATAAATTTTTGATTAATAAAACAGAGTAGGGGCCAATTTTTTATATTACATTTAAAATTAACAGAGGAGTGAACCTTTCATATAGATTCTTGCAAATTCTGATTTTTTACTTTTTATGATCACACTGATCACAGAACCACCTGTATCCATTTTTTTGTAGCATGGAAAGAACATTTTTAGATTTCTCATATTAAAGAATAAAACAATTTCTATTTGGTCAGTCTAATTATCCATTGGTCTGACAAATTGCTATTTGGGTGGGATTTTTATTTTGTTCAGAAGAACTATAATATGGTAGAAAAGTTTATTGAATACTTCAACCAGTTAATGATGCCAGATAATGTATTCTTTAATAAAACTGATTTTAGAATCAAATTTTATACATTAAGTGAGTAGAAATAAAGTTCTCGAGCCACAATACATTTTTTAGATGGTTACCATAATTTATATACATAATATATAAAGTTGAAAAAGTTTAATAAAATTTGATCCATTTTATGGTCAGTTATTTATTAAAACTTTCTTACCTGGTACTTTAACAAATTGCTTTCAAGCTCCTCATCTTTATTGATATATCTTTATTGATAATCATTTCCAAATAATAATATTACCATAACAAATTTGACAGAACTGAGTATCTTACAGATCGTACAATTTTGAAGGCTTGGATCACATAATTTGTATCATGTGTGTGATTGAAAATTAGTTTTCCATTTTATAGACATCTGCAAAATACATTTGTCATTTTGTAGGTATCCTGCATTTATTATGACTTATACAAGTTTACATATTATAACTTGAATATTATAATAATTCTAATACGTTATATATACATTTTTACAGGTATGAGTTACTACAATGTACAGAATATAATGAAATGCAGAAAACGAAAAAGGAAAACCGAATTTCTCATACAATGGGAGGGTTACAGTTTGTGAGTAACATTTTAAATATTTAATATACAGTATTGAGAATTTTTAAAAACTATTAAGGGGGTACAGCACATTTTCTCTCTTTTGGTTAGTATCTACTAAATCACTAGATTAAGAAAGACATTTTCAGCTACCACGCGAAATATACGCCCTCTAAAAAGGATGTAAATTCCGGTCAATATGCGTTTTTCTCTTTCTCTCTCTCACATGGTCAAGTAGATATTAAATCAATAGATTACAATTATTTAAATATAGTGCCTATAATATTTAGTGCTACTATTGGTAACTCATAATAATAATAGTAAACACACTCGTACCGCGACATATTCGCTCCAGTGTACACTAGAGTTTAATTTAGTGTATTCATCTCAATTTTATAAACTATACCTTCAGATTTGTTGTTATAATTTATGAATAATATATCTTTGTATTTTATATATTCAGAGAAGAAAGCACCTGGGAACCAAATAGAAATATTCAACCTCACATACTTGAATACTATCATAAAGATTGCAGTAAGTTATTTTTTTTTAAATTACGTATACCTGTCCTAGTTTGGTCACAAAAACTTTAAATGTTATTTATTACCTATTATTTTTAAGCTAAATGTTTCAAAAAGGTAAATGTTGATGTTTGCTATATTATGTTATGTTTTTGTTATATTTGTTATTGATTCAGTTTTTATTTTAAAATTTGTTCTTAAATAGATTGTCCCTAAAGTAACCGTACTCTAAATAACCATGTTTTTGTCCCCAAACTATTATTTTGTAAATTTGGGGCGAATACGATCTACACCTTTTCCGATTGGTTTTAGTCATTTACAAAAGCGATACAAATATTTATAAATTAATTTGTTAATTTATAAATTGTGTTCAGATTAGGCATACAAAATGATAATAAACTATCATAAACATATTATTCTATTTTTCCTTCTATTTTATTCAGCGAAAAGTCGCAGCATCTGACCGAGATAAAGCCGCTGAACTTCAGGAACTTGAGCGAGAAGAAGTCCCCGAACTTCAGGAGCATGAGCGAGAAGAAGTCCCCGAACTTCAGGAGCATGAGCGAGAAGAAGTCCTCGAACTTCAGGAACATGAGCGAGAAGAAGTCCCCGAACTTCAGGAACATGAGCGAGAAGAAGTCCCCGAACTTCAGGAACATGAGCGAGAAGAAGCTGCAGCAAAATCCAATACACGTAAATATCATACTTGCTATTTTTGTAATAAAAAATTCAAGAAAATTTGGAACCACCACAAATCAATGCATCGCAATGAACAACTTGTGCAAAACGCCTATTTTTCCAATTTGTCAAAAGATCTCAAGAAGACAGCAGTGGAACGGCTACGGAAATTTGGGAACTACAGACACAATATGGACGTCGTCAAATCGGGTGTAGGCACAATAATTGCTGCCAAGCAATCAAAAACTGCCAAGAATGAAGACTACATTCCTTGCACATTTTGTGCGGCTTTTTACATAAAGGAAGACTTATACAGACATGCAGTCACATGTAATGCCCGAAAACTAATGAGCTCAGAAAGTAGTGAGCAAGCCTGTAAGCAACTGAGGAGGCTGGGTGAGTTGCAAATCGTTAGTGCCCAGCTGGGATCAGACGATGGGGAGATTTTGAGTATTTTTTTCCAAAAAATGAAGCATGATGAGGCAAGAACAGCAATAATGGGCGACTTTTATTTGAGAGCGTATGCGAAATTTTTGCTGCAAAAAAATGGGATTTCCCAATACGCATATATATCGCAAAAACTGCGACTTTTGACAAGGATTTTGTTCGAATTTAGAAAGATTTGTGATGAGCCAAATGCTTCATTCAAACAAGTGATTGTCCATTCCTCGTTTGACAATGTTATTAAAGCCATCAAAATTGTATCAGGCTACGAAATGAAACCAATCGGAATAACCTTTAAGTCGCCTTCTATTGCGAAGAAGTCTGGATCGGCAATCATCAAACTGGCAGAAATAGCTAAGAGTTGCGCAATTCGAGCAGGCGATGATGTCGAGAGAAGAAACGTTGAGCAATTCATTGCTCTCTATGAAATAGAGTTTATTTCATTCATCGGCAGTCACGCCAAAATTTGCCAAAATTTGCAGAGTAAGAAAACTGATGTCCTACCGTTATGCGATGATATTGTAAAATACATTGCATTTTTGAAAAGTAGCATAAATGATATACTCGCAGCTGGTCCTTTGACTTTTAAATCCCATTATGAGCTGACACTTCTCGCTTTATCACGTCTCATTGTATTTAATAGACGACGTGTGGGGGATGTCGACAAAATGCTGATCGAAAATTATCAAGCTACGGCTGTCAATATTCCTGAAGGATTGATGTCAACCTTATCGCCATTAGAGAAGCTTCTGTCTCAAAGGTTCCGTCTTCTTTATCAGAGAGGGAAAAATGGCAAAGCCATTGCTGTACTAATTCCCGAAGATATCCAAAAGGCAATAGAGGCATTGCTGGAAAATAGAGAAAGGGTTGGGTTGTCGTCCACCAATATATATGTTTTTGCCTGCCTTTTTAGGTCTTCGGAATCCTTTATTCGGGGCTCAGATGCCATCAAAAAAACTACTGATCTAGCGCAGCTAAAATATCCGGAAAGAATGCGCTCAATAAATCTCCGAAAGCATTTGGCCACCAGTGCCCAGCTCTTGGACCTCAAAGAGTATGAGGTCGACTGGGTGGCCACCCATATGGGCCATGATGTGAGAACGCACCGCAATTATTATCGCTTGCAGGAAAATTCTGTTGAACTGGCGAAAATTTCGAAGTTGTTGGTAATGATGGAGCGTGGAAATCCCGGGGATTATGTGGGAATGTCATTAGACAATTTAGACCTTGATGTTTACGAGGACATCCAAGAGCAAAGTGAGGAAGAGGAAAGTGCGGAAGCAAATGTAATGTTCACTGAAGTAGTTAATCTCACACCTGATTTTCAAGAACCAACAGCTTCAACTAGTGCGGCATCATCTGTGAGACTCAGCCATAAAACAAAAATGAGATCAATTCCATGGACGATGGCGGAAAAGCAGACTCTCAAAATGGTGTTCCGAAAAACACTGTTTGAGGGGGAAAAGGTACCGAACAAACAAACGATTAACCAAGCAATCGAAAATTATCCACAGCTCAAAGAAAGATCCTATATTCAAATTAAATCTTACCTTGCATATTTGCGAAAGAATGATGTTATGTAGGTTAACCTACATTTTAGTACAATATCTTCTTTTTACTTTCTGTTTATTCTATTGAAATAATAATGAATCATTGGCTCGGTTTCCTTTCCCTTGTGACAATTAAAATTAATATCTACCTACATATTACCAAACCAATCAACGTATTATTGTACCACTATATTCAATCATACATTTATAATTGTTTATGATACGGTTTTGATCAATTTAATATTTAATTATGTTGTATGCTTATATTTGTAGTACCCTTTTATATCATTATAACATGTATAAAATGGAAGTTGAATTATGGGACACACTGTATGAGACCAATATAATATACTTACATTTATGGATTTATATCTGACTTCACCAAATTATATTTAGCACCATAGTTACTGTCATCAAATTAACTAAGTCGATGAATGTATTATATAGATATAACTTAAAAATTTAATTAAAAGATACTAAAGCCATTGAAAATACATGTATTATTTAAAACAATTATAAAACACAGTTGTAAAAATACAAAAATGACTGTCTAAATTTGAAATATATAGTAAAGATTAATTAGTAAGTTTGTGCAGAAAGTTAAAGATAAAATTAAAAATAAATTTCAATAAGCATATATACTAATGACATATATTTAGTGACAAAGTATCTAAAATAACTATAGTTTATTCTCTACACTAAGTTAATACACCGTCGACATAGTTTTTATTGGAATATGTATTAAAGATAATGCCCTCCAAAAAGGCGCACTTTTCGGTAAATATGCGTTTTCTGTCTCTCTCATTCTTTATAATTAATCAATAGATTAAAATAGAGAGAACATTTTCAACTACTACGGGGATTTACGTCTTCCAAAATGATTGCAGTAAGGTCATTTTTACCTATCCTAGGTTGATCAAAAAATAGCTTGTTAAGTATTTATAAAAAGAAATTATGCAAAATAATAATGGAATAATGTGTCAATATGAACTGTGACGAGTATTCGATGGTGCTCAATAAATATTTTGATTAAAAAAGTTTTTATATGGTACCATTTGATTAAATATAAAATTATGTTTATATTTTTAGTACACTCTTATATCATTATAACATGTATAGTGAGGTTGCTAAGGGTCAGAAAAACGAAGGATCGTTACACGTCGGATAATAGCGCCAAATTTTGTTTGGGGGATATATATGGAGATTGAAAAAATCAAGTGCTCAAAAAATTCTGACTTTTGGAGCAGATCAAAATAAGAATTTTACTGTTTTTCCATATTAAAGAATAGGAGAAATGTCTATGGTTTTGAGTGATTTTCATGAAATTACACGAAAACACCTGTTTTAAAGAAAATTAAGATATTATTAATAATTTTGAAAATATTGACACATATTAGTTTGTTCATCTAAGTGTTTTATACACATTAGAAGCAAAATTTGATGGATACGTCATACAGTTTATTTTCTAGAAACATTTGAATATTGGTTTTTAAGCCTATTTTATCTAAAATATGCCTAAAATTGGTTTGAGATATTTCTAAAAAATAAACGGTATGATCTATCGATCAAATTTCACTTCTAGTGTGCAGAAAACAATTAGATGAACAAAATATTATGTATCAATATTTTCAAAAATATTAACAATATCTTTATTTTTTTAAATATGTATTTTCAAGTAATATCATGAAAATTATTTCAAAACCATAGACATTTCTCCTATTCTTTAATATTGAAAAACAGTAAAATGCTTATTTTGACCTGTTCCAAAAGTCAGAATTTTTGGAGCATTTTTGTAATATATAGAAAACATTTAGATGAACATATGATATGTATTAATTTAATCTGATTAATAATTAATATGTATATTTTCTTAGAAATATACACTTTCATATTAATTATGTCAAAAACATTGACATTTTCCCGATTATTTAATATTGGAAAACTGTAAAATGGTCACCAAAATCGATATGGGTCGAATCCAGGTTGTCACTATATCTAAAATCATTTAGTATGTCATGATCTCTAAATGAGCTAATTTTGGTGCTTGTACCACAAAAACCACAATCAAATATCTGCCTAACTATTACAATAGTTCCTATGCAGGGCATACTTCCACCATATGTGCTATGGTTTCAGACTATTCCCTACAGAAACGGCATTTTTTGTCTTCATCAAAGTTATACAACAGTAGGCACTGAGGTTCAGACTGTGTCCAATTCTTGGATGTTGAGGTACTGCGCTCAAAAAAACAAACATGAGGGTAAGCAGACTGTGTAGCACAGTGGATAACGCGTTGAGCGCAATTTACGACGCATACGAAAGTTAAAATAATTAATAAATTATATATTTATGTGATACAGTATTTATCTGCGTATAAGCCCCCCCTGTAAGCCTAATTTTTGCACCTCAAAGCCAAGGGTAGGCTTATAATTGAGTCCGAAAAAATCAAACAAATTTAGATCCAAAAACTTACTAATGGTGTTCCTATGGTGTACCGGTACTTTAAATATAATCGATATATTATTAGCTATTATATGACATAGATATAAATGGTACACCGAAACCGATATATAATATGTATGAATGCGTAACTGAAAGACAGTAAATAGTTATAAAGTACCCATTAGATGTGTATAATAATATAAAGATGGGTATAAGATATAGCATATTATTATCTAGTGTATTGATTGAAATTTGATATAGGTATGTTCATAGAACTGTAATAGTTCAACTATACAGTTCAATGGGCCTATATTCCGAAATTCTCGATTTTAAGCTATTGATTCATTACTAAGAATGAGAGACAAAAAACGCATATTTACTAGAATTTGCGCCTTTTCTTGAGTGCATTCTGTTTAATACATATTCCAACAAAATCTATGTCAACGGCGTATTAACTTAGTGTAGAGAATAAACTATAGTTATTTTAGGTACTTTGTCACTAAATATATATAATTAGTAGTTTAACTTTTTTTCAATTTTACCTCTTTCTGCACAAATTTACTCATTAATCTTAACTTTATATTTCAAATTTAGACAATCATTTTTGAATTTTTATAATTGTTTTAAATAATATATATATGTATTTTTAATGGCTGTAATATCTAATTTTAATTAATTATTAAGTTATATATATAATACATTGGTCGACTTAGTTAATTTGATGACAGTAACTAAATATATGACGGTATATATGAATATAATGACGGTACTAAATATAATTTTGTAAAGTCAGATATAAATGCATAGATTTAAGTATATTAAATTGATCAAAAACAACATAATAGGTATATGTACACTGTAAAACATAAAGCGTAAAATAACACAAAAAGAGTGTGCCAAGCAGAGTGTAAATTTTATTTCACACTTTTTGTAACCCTTAAAATAGAATATAATTAATATATAATACAAATAATATATATAAAATATATTTTGAATGCAACAGTAGAATACCTATTCATAGTTGACAAATAGGATGGATAATTAAAAGATAAAGATATCAGTAATATAATGTATGCCAATTAAGACAGAAAGTGAAACAAAATGATTATTACTTAATTGAAGAAAACAAGGTAGCACCCTTAACATTAAAATTCGCAACAAGCGTGGAACATGTACACAAAATAGGTATTTTCGGTAATAAGCCTGAAACTATCCGCAGACAAAACACTGTCCGAAATGGCCGTCAGCAATGGTAAAACTTGGTCGGAGATCAACTTCTCTTGCTTCGCCCTGCTTGGACAAAAGCGGATGAGCTTCCGTCCGGGCGAGAGGTACTTTTGTAGGCCCTGAAGGAAGCGCGTATTGTCAGCATTCAGGCTCTGGACCTCTGGTTGAGCGGCGAGGAGTGTCTTCATCTAAAAGAAGACAAAACTATTTATCAATCAACAATAGACTTAGTTAATTTATTGTTGGTCTACTCCAAATTTTAAATCCTGGACGGACTGTACCCTAATTATAAAATATATATTAATATATTGCGTTAAAACGCTTTATTGGTATTAGAAAATATAAACACCGATAATGACATTGAAGTGCGTTTAACAAATGATAAAATCAGATACTAGAATAAGAAATAAATAGTAGATATATAAAAGCGATCATTTGCAAACTACATGAGTGGAGATAAAGTATATACATATATATAATCAAGCAAATCGGTACCGATAGCAAATAAGTCTACATTCTAATATTTCTATCGTGAAAGAAATCTGTAAATAATAGGAAACCTGAGATCTAAATATTGTGTTCCTAGTTGCAATAGTTGCTCAGATAGAAAAGTTCAAAACAAATTGTTCATGGAAAACACATCGGCACGGCATATACCTACCTTCTGGGGCCACGTATAACCAAAACTGAATTTATACGTTGACAGGTGTGAGCGCCCTGCTTATAACTGACGGGTTTAGAGCTTATGATTCTTTATATTATAATCAACCCCCCCATCTCCATTCTAAGGCAACTATATTATGTTATTCACCTTCTGATCGAAGACCTGTTGCATGTCCGCCTCCATTCGTCGCATTCGAATCTCATGCTCCTTCTTCTCTGCTTCCATCTGAGACATCGGGTCTTTTCCGTCCTTCGTAGCAAACTTGCCCTCTGATGCAATCTCCGACAATTTGGCCTGTCGATACTGCTTGTAGAGAACTGTGTGCGTCGTCTCCTTCAGATTCTGTAGGAAAAACAGATAAACCGGTGCACTCTAAAGGTTAACGTGTTATTCCCTTTTTGTTGCAATAAATATTATGGTAAAATTAGTATAATAGTTTTTCAAAAGCGCCTAAAGTTCGACAGTTAAAGGGTGTGTGTTTTGTAATATTATAAAAACATCAATACTGCAACAATAACCGAGTGAGCAAAATTTAATCCAACATGGCCCGTAGATAAGAGACACATCAACTTTCCACAGGCTTCGCAGAGGAGAGGCAACATATTAAGTTTATTATGTTTAGTGAAATATACGTGCAGATGAATTAGAACTCTTTTAAAATATTTACCATTTTGATATAACTAGCCTTATCTGTATAGTAAAATGATAAAATTGTACGTTTCAATATGCTCAACTAATTACAAATTAGTACAATATAATTAATAATACATCTCGATTTCAATGGTAAAAAGCACCCGATCTAAAAATACGTAATCATGGCGTTAGATTAGAAGTGTTCTTGTTCGCTTTTGTAATGTAATTTTTGTAAGGCAAGGTTTGTAAAAAAATAAATTGTTAGTTGACAACTAGGGTAAGGCAACGTGGGTTGCAGATAGCAAAAGTCTTACTTATAATATAACGCCATTCGCTAATTAAATAATAGTAGATGTAAATTACTTAACCATCCTAAATGTAACTGTTATGTATTAAAATTAAATAACTAAATAAATTTCTATTGAGTTGCTGCGCGTCTGTTTCCATAAGCGTATTAGTTAAAGTCCGGTCAATATATGTCATGTGAAATATATTATGCAGACATGCATTGCCCTAGATGAATTCAAGATAGCTGTTCATTTTCAAATACACTTGATTGTACATAATTTGAAAGCAGTAAATAATAGGAGCATACTGAGGTTACATATGGAATATGATCAGCAACAATTTTGATAAGCCTAACTTACAATCAAACTTTATACTTCAAATACATAATTGTAAATATAAAATACTAATAATTATGCAAAACCGATATAATATTAAGAAGAATATTTGTAGTGTGTTTTTAGTATTCGTTTTTATCAAACCACATTTAAATCCGTGTGTAAAAATGTGTACACAAGCTCTTTAATTTCTAAATTTTAACATCAATTGAAACGAAAAAAAAACTGATCTAAATAATATGTTATGTTATTTCAACGTTGAATTAAAAAAATCAGGATATTCAATTGAGAAGAATTACAGGTATTCCCTATTTAAAGAAATAGGCTAAATGTTAAGAAAATTGCAGTGTTATGTATCTTTCGAATTCATGGAATCATCAGTTACACCAACCGAGCGTAAAGTTAACAGCTGCACTATAGACAATATGTGCTTTGTGGTGATACCTAACAGACCGTTAGAAACGATTTTCCATGCTAAGGGTAATTATTTATTCCCTATAGCATCTCTCGATTTATATTTTAGATTATTTAGACTGAGCAGTATACTTTTATTTACTGACAACCATTCTTATTACTATTAAATTGTCCCTCATGAACTAAGGGGGGGGGGTACATTTTCCCAATTCTCCTGTGATTCTTGTCAGCATATGGATTGTGTTTGAATAGTGTTGAAATATCACAATATATAAATAAGTTTTTATGTTTCTATTGATGTAAAGTTATACAAATTAGATAACTTCTGATTGCATTTTTCATGTCAAATTATAAGTGATATAATCTCAGTTAAAATACGGAAGAATTTAAATGATCGTTTTACGAAAAAAATGCACGAGATTTAGAGCTGCTGTATAACTCATTTCACGCTGAATAATATAAATGCACTAAGTTGAATTTCTTGTATACGATATAAAAATAGATTTGCGTGGGCCAAATTGAATGCACTATAAAACTCCATCCACTAATGCAAATTCATTGCCGTGGATGAATATCAATCAAATGCAGTTATGTTATTGAACAAAAAAACAAAGCATACACCTAATAGTTACCATTTTCCGTACAAGTATTTAAATGACAGCGTATCTAGTGCATATTTATACTTCCTATATCTACTAAAATTAGTGCCATATTTCTAACTGATCATCAAAAAGTATCTTTAATCCGAAAATTTATTTATTTCTTTGAAATTTTAATCATTATACTAAAAATAAATGAAATGTATAAGCTATATCTTTAATTAATTATCAAATAACATTTAGTAGGTGGGATGGAAATAATTATAAGAGCGGCACATATCATATTTCTTCTAATAAACGCCTTTCTAAAAATCAATAAAGTTAATAAACGTCTCCCTTGAAATCTATGACAGTCATATGGTCATATAGTCTATATATACTAATACATGGTATGTGTACCTAGGTTTTACGAATTTAATAACGAATTTTGATTTATTGCATGAAAACAAATAGGTTAACAAAACTAATAATATATATTAAAAAACGTAATAACTACTTGAAAAATAGGGCGGTGGGAATGTAAACTAGCGCAAAAATATGAAATATATAAACAGCTTACCTGTAATAAACTTCAAGATCTGCAGTATTCGTCATTTCAACTCAATTTTTTCTTCTTCTGATACCCCGCTAGTTGCGTGGCCGCTCAGCGCAACCAATCTCTCTCAGGAATTGGATTATTTGTTTTGGGTTGTCTTGAAGAATCTCTGGAAGAGGTGAGGGCCCACCAAGGTATTTGATGCGGGCGGAGTTCCACTGGGGACACTTGAGTAGCAGGTGTTCCGCTGATTCATCCTCGTCGCAGTCCGCAGAGTTGACATCGAGTCGAGTCTTTTTTTATTTTTCCCATGGTGAGCGTGGTGAGGCTGGATTTGCCTGTTCTCAGTTGGGTTATGGTGGTGTAATCGCGTCTGTTCAGTTTCTTGCGGTCTTCTTCATTCAGTGCTCTCATGCCGCCACTAATTCTCCAAAACCAGGTCGTCGATTTGCCAAAAGTTGGGCGGGCTTTCTTTAATGTGTTCCAATCTTTGGTTGCTTCTCTTGAAATGGCTGCCTTGGCTCCATGATGGTTCCGCTTCCGCCGTTGTTGTGTTTCAACTCAATCGCACTTATAGAAGAAATGTCGTTTTATATAGTATTACAACTATCACTGCTTGAAATGAAAATCCTTTTAGAATTTAATGAGTCCAATATAATTAATATTTCCATGCCAATATGAATGATCTGACATTTCAATAAAGCAATGTCACAATAATAAATGAAAACATCAATTTGTTTTATAAGCCGGAATACACACAACCATTGCATTAGGCAAACATCCAGCTCTCTCTGTAGACGCAGTTCACCAGATAAAATATTCGCAAATTGGAAAAAAACCAGACATCAAGATCAATAAAAAAATCTTATTGGATGTCGAGAATTTTAAATCTGTAGTCTTGACTACACTACACGTCTTTCTACCATTAGCAAGTCTGTATAGGATATACCGATAAGCTGTAGATACCTTAGGCTATTAGCGTTAATATGAACGACGTACCTTCAAGCAAGGCTTCAATGCTCTTTAAATCAATAGATCAGATAGAGAGAGAAAACCAGACTACAGACGGTATATATGCGCCCTCAAGAAAGGCTTCATATTCCGGTCGATATGAGTTTTCCTCTCTCTTTAAATCAATAGATCAGATAGAGAGAGAAAACCAGACTACAGACGGTATATATGCGCCCTCAAGAAAGGCGCATTTTCCGGCTGAGTTTTGCTCTCTCTCATTCTTTAATCTTATCAATATATTAAAATAGAGAGAACATTTTCAGTTACTACGAGGATTTACGCCTTCCAAAAAGATTGCAGTAAGGCCATTTCAAAGACCATGATCAAAAAATAGGTCGTTAAATATTTATATTTATAAAAAGAAAAATAATATTATAAAAAAGTGATATATTAAATGCTGTACAAATACCTATAATAAGATATCTACTATCAAAAATCTGTGTGCATAATGATTTTCGATTTCGATTTAATAAGTTATATATAGGTATATATAATATATTAAAACTTTAAACAAAACGTCATAACAGAGCCAAAAAAATCATCGGTTTACAATGTTAACAAATCGGTTTACTATATAAGTCACAACTTAACTGCGTATTATAGTTTGACGACGAACAGCATTAATTGCCAAGCACAGTAGGTAACAACATTTGCATGCAATTTTATATTGTCTTTGATTCTTGTAATTGAACTGAGTCATCTGATTCAAAGGATTATAACCTCTGAACCATGCTCTGAACTTTGTGGAAACTGTCGGTGTTTGATCATTATGGCGCGATGTGCCGCATGGTGACCTGCACGCCATCCCGATCGTTTCTATACTAGGTTTTGCTGCTGGGACTGATGTTTGCATTTGCATTGATCCATCCCATTTTCGGTCTACCGCGACCCCCACATTCCTTAAGCATACCTTCCATTATCTGCTTTGAAAAAGGTACATAAAATAAAAATCTGGTTAACGCCATCATATCTATAAGTACCTACTGCGAAGAAAATTGTTCACTTATAATAAAATGATTTTTAAATACCAATTTAAAATGAAATAGGTGTACCTATAGTAAGTACATCAAATAATAAAATATAAGCCCAAAACAACACATTTATTAAAATATATTTTGGGCCAAAATGTTAATGGCATACTATTTGTAAAGATACATGACAACTTTACGAAATCTCATATCATATCCTCTATCTTAATTCATTATTGTTTAAATAAAATATAATACAAATTATAGCAAAAATTGTTATATATTAATTTTACTACTACAAATGTCATACTACTTATCGTTAAATACAATCTGCGCCCTCCAAGGGCGCATATCCCAGGGCGCATATCCCCGGATTTTATGCTAGATTTCCCAAAATCATTAAACTATAATTTACCATGCCTACAATGCTCTATGTTGCTTGGTAATGAAAATATTTGATCCGTAAATATATAAATAATGTAATTAGAACCTTTACTACATTTAAAACCATAGTATATAAAAGATATTCACACTCTCTTGTTTGAGGGCGCAGATTGTATGTGTAAAAACGTACAAATTTGGAGGGCGCATATACCCCCAAATTCGAGTGAGAGAGAGAGAGAGAGAGAGAGAGAGCTTCTTTAATTGGAATGTCAAATTCATTTTTACCAGAAGAAATAGCCTTAAAAGAATCTATATTAAAATTAGAAGAGCAAAAATTACAAGAAAGAAGATGACAGCCTATCTGAGATTTATGAGATGTATGCTTCTTTACTTGAGTTGTAAGGTATCTCTTTGATTTACCGACGTAAAACAAGTTTGTATCGCACAAACATTTATATTGGTAAACAACCTTGGAAGCCTGAGTATTCGGAGATTTACACTTTAAAGAAAAATTGTTTTTTAGATTGGTAAAAGAGAAAAAAAGAACAGTCATTTTAATGACTAGTTTTGTTTAAAAACGATTACTGAGTTTTTTGCGAAAAATTAATGAAGGTGTAACTATGAAGGGAAAACAAAAGCAAGAAGAAATGTCATAAGTTTGGTATTTAGCGGAACGATTGTATTTTTTGAATAAAAATATTATAACACAGTTATTAAAAATAATATTTGGAAAACTATTTTACAAAAAAGATTTTCTAAAAAAATGTATTGGTAAAAAATAGAACAAGTATATACTACAGCACAGGTAAGTCCTGTACAGAAAACAGGAAATTAAACCAATTTGCATTGTTTGGGACGAAAAGCATTAAAGGTCAATAAGAGACCAATGATATATTTTTACGCTAGACGCAGAGACAATACATTTGTAATTATTTGTGTTTGGTAGGGTTCCAATGGTGTCTAGAAAGGTAAGTAATGGGGTTAAAGTTTCGTAAGTAAATTTTAGATTAGAGTGTGATTCATTAAGCTTGGTTTAAAAAAGGTTTAAAATCCATAGATTTAGGATTTTTAAAGCTGTACTTATTACTACCCAAAAAGTATAAATAGACATGCGTATAGGGTGCAATCTAGCAAACAATAGTACAAGTTAAAAGTACACCGTTATTTTTAAGCGGACATATGTAGCAAATGGTAGAGTACCAGTGTAGGTATGCATCTACACCGATTTGGGTACCCTTTGAGTACGAACGTTTATAGGATTAAGTACCCTATAGGTACCTGCGTGACTTGAAGGTACCTATTTAAAGAAGCTCTATTTTGGTTATTATGTACCTTAAGGGTACAGATATAATATGTAGCTGGAGGGTACATATATATTAATTCTTATTACGTACATTAAGTATAGGTACCTGTGTAGAGTATGATCTACCTAGTACATAGGCTAGACACATATAATTGTCTTTTATATACTGTATGCCTGTATTTTATGTTTCTGAATACATACTGACAAACAAATTATTTATGACTCAATATCGATATATGACTATTTGCTACCTTCAAATTTATTGGAAAAAACAGATTTTTTGTCACGTTATAAGTTATATATTCAGAAAAAATCCTTTGCAATTGTGATTTATTGCTTCTGTATAAATATTTAATAAATAATTGATGAATAACGTCTTTTGTGTAGAAATAAAAATCCCGGTATTATTTTCTCTCAAATATTATTAACTATAGTATAGATGGTACATATACCTACATACTATGTATATTTTTTTATCGCCAAAAATGGCAAAAAGCTGGTTAGCTACAGACAATTTTAAAAGATATAAATTCACTCAAACCACAAAATAAATGAAATAAGAAAGTTAGCTTTGAATTAATCATAAACAGACATACATACTTATTATTTAAT